>CM040619.1:4497866-4625424 GCA_022817965.1 Solanum lycopersicoides
CAAGTGTATGGTGGTTAATGGTTTATTGTGAAATAATGACGTTGTTTAGTATAAATACCTAGATTAGCTTGCTATAAACATTTCTGCCTAATATTCTAGTTCATCTTACATTCGTTCTCCGTTTGCTACTGTGCTTTTGTCAGATTGTAACAGATTTGTCTGATAAAAGTTGATATTTGCAGATAAAACTGTATGTATGGACTAAAGTTCATATTGAATCTCTACTGATATGCGTAGTAACTCGTCCAACAAGCAGTATGCATTTCCAGCTAAGAGAAGTTGAATTTGTTGGAAGGACGCATTAAAAACCTTGATGCATATTGATTGTTGTTTCTTCATGTGTTGCTGAAAATAATGAGTAATATGTTTCTTTGTTGGGATGAATAGTGAAATAATCATTTGTTGTTAAGTCAGGCTTATATAGGTATTTGAGACCATTCACCCATTGTTGTCTACCTTATTATTTTGTCATGGACTAGTTGGATCACAATATTTCATGAAAAAGCTAGTAAGTAAATGTTTTTAGGGAAAATTAGTGAACTAGTCACAATTCCTAACTTAATTAGTAAAAATATCTACACTTTAAAATATTTATTCAAAATGTTAAAAATGTCAATATTTTAAAAATAATTTGTATCCAAATACTATTATTTGTCTTTCCTTTTATTTCTCAAAATAGTTCAACATTAAATATATTCACTACCCATTTAGACTTCTTCTAGACTTTAATACCATTAAATTTATTTCCATCTTTAAAATTTTCAATTTTTTTTCTCTTTTACCATTTTACCATTATTCTCTCTCTCATTGTTGAAGAAGAATTAATTATTCAAGTTCATACTAATTTGTTCAGATCTATCGATTAATTCAAGAAATCTCTCAATACATAAAGGTATTTTCGAAATCATCATTTATTTTGCGAGATTTCATGAGATTTTGTTTTTGAAGTAAAAAAATTATGTTAAATTTTGGATTGTATGTATTACAGATTTTTCGTCATTTTTTCAATTTTTATATGAGTTTGTTAACATACTCATCAAATATTTATGCATTTCGGAATTTTAGTATTTGAAACACTGTTTTTTATGATTTTGTTTTCATATTTGAGATTTAGTAGATTGTAATTTGTATTAATCCACATAAGCATTCATACATAATATATGTTTGATTTTTTTTTTTGTATATTCATATTTAATAATTTCGAATTTTGCTTATAGGGTTACTAATTCACAAATAAACACAGATTCAGATTTTGGTGAAAAGAATTGGAAAAAAAGAACATAGCAAACGAAGAAGAAAGAGAGAGTCAAAGAAGAAGGTTGTGAAATTGTATTCATATCAGAATAATATTCATATTAATTTTTATTTGTCAATTATTTTTCTTTACTCATCATTTATATTTTTATTAAGAACATTATTTCTTTTTTATTTGTAGTCATTCAAATACGTATCTCATATGAATTTGTATTTCTTAAGTATAGATGTATCCTGTTTTTTAACAGTCAATTTGTATCTTTTCAGAATATTGTATTCTGATTATATCATTTTCACTATGTATGCTATCTCATATGAATTTGTATTTTTAAACATATATGTATCCTGTTTTTCAACAGTTAATTAGTAATTTTTTTTAGAATATTGTATCCTGATTATATTATTTTACTATGTATGCTATCTATTTTCCAGAATCTTGTATTCTTATTTCTTTCATAGTCAGTTTGTATTTGTTTTTTAGAATATTATATCCTTCCTCAATAGATTTATTATTTCCACCAAGTATGCTATTTTCCCCCCAAAATCTTGTACCCTTTCATAAATCATATTCATATATATTGAGATACGTGTATATATATATGTCAATCAAGTAATACAATTTTGGTCGCTGAAATACAATTTGTAGTTTGAAAGAAAAAAAATCAATTTTAATTTGAATGGTAAGTGAGCACATAAAATGTAAAAAAATTGGTATACAATTATAATGAAAACATAACAAAGGAAAGTTGATCTAATAGAATGAAAAAGGATTTTTTTTTAAAATTGTAAATGATGAGAATTTGTGATGTGTTCCTTTTCTAAAAATGTTATCTCACTTTTTCATCATCTATTTTTTGTATTTTATATATTATTATACAATATTCTAAATAAAAACTAGAATAAATAGAGATACAAATAAAATACATATTGAAATGAATACGAAATACAAGATTTTCGAAGAAACAAATAAATACACATGAAAAAAATATATGAATACAAATATGTTTCTTAAATAACTATAGATTCATTTGGCATACGGAATGAATACAAACTAATTAAAAAAAGGTTAAGATTATGGAGAGAAGAAAAAGAACAAAGTTTGAGTTTTATTTGAAAATGTAACTGATGAGAAAATTAAGTGATCTTTGCCTTTTTTTGAAATATTTTCTCTCTTTTGTTATTAAATAATTATATTCTTTAAATAAAAAAAATAATAAAAACATAAATAAGATACATAACAAATTAAAATTTTGACATTTTTACTAAATATTGAAAGTGTTGCTAATGAGTCCTCTTAAATGTTAAAATATTGACATTTTAAAAAATTTCCCTTTTTTTTATTCATTTCAAACGAGCATATGAATATGTTGTTGGGCCAAAGTAGTCATAAGATTCACTTACATGGCATACGATTTTAATTTTATTTTTCGATGAGGAAATTAGTTCACACACCGAAAAATTTCCTCCTTGAACCAAGTTTTACAACCCATCTTCATTTATAGGCTAATTTGGAGATTAATTGTGCACCCACAACATCTTCAGAGTATGTATGGCCAACAACAAGGGCCTAATACACGATGGGAAAGGTCATACAACCACATTCCTACATCATTACTCTATCATCTTTACTCGTCTCATTGAACCATTGATTTTGATACAAGTCGTTGGGTCAAAATAACCAAATGATATGTAAAGACTCCTAAGGTTGTTATGGACAAACCATTGGTGGAAGAAATTGGGTAAGAAAACGTTCAGAATGGTGATTTAAATTTTTTGCGCTAGGCTAGTCTCAGATGAAATTTGAGTCATGTGAGGTATAGGGAAATTCGAGAATGGATTGGGTAAAATGTCTAAGTTTGGATAAGTTTTTCGAATAGCCAAGACATTAAAGAAATCGTAAGGCTTTCTTGAATCAAATTTGAATGAGTGAAACTCTGATATAGAACTTGGAATGAACAGGTTATTTCAGATTGTCAAGATTCGAAGATGTGTTGCGAAATGGACACTTTTGGGAGAGAATGCTGAATTTCTATCACGTGCTATTTGCCTCCATTGATATTAACTTGAAGGAGGTACCCTTTGTGTGGTCTAAGAAGTGCTAGAACTTTCAAAATCTTACGATACTCTTGACTAGTCTTCCATCCTTGAATTTCCTGTGGAAGGTAAGGATTTTGATTTTGACTTTCCTACTGTGGGGGCTTATGGTAGGCACCATTCTAACTCGATTTTGGATTGTAACAATTATAAGGGCAAATATATTCTTTTCCATAGAAAACATAAGTGTGTTAATCCAAAAAAGAAAAGTTATTCCTTTCCTTCACTTTTATTTTCATACAATAGACTCTTCCTTCGAAAGAAAAAAACAATAAACGGATTGAGGTTATGTCAATTATTTTCATGACTGACTTATCTTGAAATTTAGTGTCATAATAATTAATGCTAAAATGTTTGACATCTTTCGGTGACTCTTTGTTTGGTTATTCTTTTGCCTCGTCATAAAAAATATGGCATGTCTCTGTGTTCATACTATATAATCAATAATTGTCATTTTTTATTATTTATTAAACAATGATTGTTATTTAGTACTCTAGGAAATTTTAATAATTCTTCTTGATCGGATATATAACCTTTCATTTATAGTTAAGTAAAGATTTTTTTTCTGTCTCGTAATCTTTTTCTCCTATTTTTTTAATCCAAAATTTAGAATTTTTTTTATAATTTAATTGATTAACTATTTAAATTTTATCTTACCAGTAAGGCAGACCCATATGGAAGTCAGGAGTTTACCCGAACCTTCTCGTCGAAAAATTACTCTCTATATAAGGTCTAATTCTGATTTTATGAGTACATATATTAAAATGAACCCCCTCAAAACAAAAGAGAAGCATAACTTAAGTGGCTAATGGGTTCAATTTTGATCGAGATGGTTTTGGTTTGATTCCCGCTTGCAACATTTTTCCACTTGTTTTTTTTTGCTTTGAAAGGCTGAATGTGCTCTTGTTTGGGATCAAATCTAACTCCATTTCATTGTTTTGAAAGGTTCAATGTGCTATGATTTTGGGCTCAAATCTCAACTCAATGAAATTCATCGTTGTATTTTGTTCAATATAAGCTTTATTATTTTTGTTGTCATTATTTTTCTGTCTATACAATTTCTTTTTCTTAATTTATCTTTGTTTAAATTTTTAGACATATTTTAGATGCTTTTGTCTTTTATTCTTATTAATTATACTTCTCATTTTTATTTCTACATAAGTCTCTTTCCATGAACTAATAATGAATTACTATTAAATTTGAAATAATTTATTATAAATATTATATAAAATAAATAGAGTTAAAGTTAATTTAATGAAGAAATTTAAAAGTCGTGAATAAAATAAACAACTTAGATTGTTTATTTTATTGTTCATTAATGTTTTTTTGGAACCTAAGATAATTATTCATTAATGTTATTCGTGTTTAAGAATACATGTTTTAAAAGTTTTATATCTATACAGATATCATGACATATTTAAAACTTGCTTTAAAGTCTTCAATATTTTGTAAGTTCCATGTCAAATGAATTTGATTTTTGAAATTTGTTATTTCTTAAAAAAATAAATAAGAAGTGTTTATTATTGCACGTTTTTATCAAATACATTTTTACTGCTCTTAGTGGAGTTTCGCTTATTCCACTAGTTCATTTTTTTTACAGCCAACATGTTAGGTTTTTTCCCTAAAAAATTAATATTGTCTGGCAATTATATAACTTGACCCAATTACATAACAATTCAAGGGTATGATTGAAAATGAACTTTTTATAGTGTTTTAGCCAAAATACAAGATGAGGTGTGAAACGATGAAATAAATACTTGATAAAAAATAAACCATGTATTACTAATCCCTGCACTACTAATTCCTCTATTACTAACCTATGTGTTACTAGTTTGTGCCTTCTGCGTAGTCGTAACAGGAAAAGGATCCACTACATTATTGGTTTCTCAATTAGTCTAACATATAAAATGGAGAGCTAACAATATGCTTCGATGCACGTCTTGAAATATTTTGTGAGCAAGTTACAATGCTATGCACGATCTATAAAAGTTAATATAAGATATAAAAAAATAATTTTCTAATATATTATCAAATGAACGAATCAACAAATCATATGTTAAATGATATGTTGGACTATAGTATATCTTATTTCTTAGATACTGTTATCTCTAGACTAGTGTTGAACATGAAGATGTAGCATGATCGTGTAGAGTTTAGTTAATTAATAATTTATATTTTGAGTTAATTAAGTTATTTTGTTAATATTAAGAAACTCATTAATTAATCGGTCTTATTTAATATTTAGTTGAATAAATTGAATTGAATTCAGTTGGCCAAGTTTGCAATCTATGTGGCCGTTTTGTAAAGAGATTCAATTTCCAACCTCCACTTTTTATTGGCCCAAATCAGTTTCAATCTCAGCCCAAGCCCATTTTTGAATTAGCAAAAACCCAGGATACAACAAGAATACGTATACATACAACATAACCCATCATCTTTGGTTCTTAACAATTATATTCGTTAGGAAACCATTACAAATTTTAAATTCCATTCATCCAAATTTTCCTCCAAATCAGTACTCTTTCTTCGTCTTCTTCTTCATATATAAAGGTAATGAGCATCTATAGAGAGATTTTATTTACAAAAATAGTAACAAAGAAATGCCTAAGAGTTAGGTTCTTCGGAGTCTAGATTCCTTCTCCTTGTTTATTGTCCACCGGAGTCTTGACCGTTGCTGGCTAGTTTCTTCTAGTCAGAGGTAACTATGTAACACTCTCCCATCACTCTCATTCTTTCTTTTCCAATCATCTGAAATAGTTTGTTTGTTGGGCTTCGAATGCTGTATTTTCTGTTTGATCAAGATGATGATGTTAAATTTGGATTTTCTCGTGATAGTTAGTTGATGCTATCTGTTGTTTTAGTGTTGCTGATTCTTTTCTTCTATTTTTAAAGCTTATTTGATATTTTTCTTCTCTACGGGTAGATGATTTTTCCCTCTAGCTCTATAGTCTTCTTTCAAGTCTATAGTCTTCATCAGGTTTAGCTAATGTTTAAAGTGGCAATTAATGTCATGTCCTTCCTTTCTAGTTCTTGTTGTTTCATTAGCATGATCCGGGTTTCTTGTGAGATGCATTACTTAAATTGATCATGAATTTGGTTAAGTATTAGATTAGGAAAAAACCCTCACTGGATACTTACAAGTTACACACCTAATGAGTATGTACCTTTCTCAAATTAATGTGACCTACATAAACACTATAATTTGTGTACAATTGGTACCTGTGAATGAATCATGCAGTTCTAAAGTATTGTAGTGGCAATACTGTTATGAAAATGAGGTAGATGATAGAATATTAATGTGTTCGTCATCTCAGAGAGTAAATAACAAGACCATTGGCTCATGATAAGTGCTACAAAATACGATTTTCACATTAGGTAGGTACACTAGTAAGGGTTATTAAGAACAAAAACCTTACTGACTAGGCTTTTCTAACTAAGCTACATTATGTGTGTTGTTTATATACGTGGGTATAACATCTTGAAATTGTTCTTCCTGCTTGATAAGCAACATCTGTTATCAAACATCTGAAGAAAAAAAGAACAAGCAACATTGATCTAATACTACGACATTGTTTTGATCGATTAACCTAATTCCTAGATATTGGATAAGAAGAAGAAATAGAAAACATTCCTTATTAAAGAAGACCTTAACTAATAAATCCAGAATTTCATAAATTTTACTGTGTAGTTTTTATCCTTGAAACTAATATGTACTAGAAGTTAATGAAAGTGATATTTGATCTCTGTTGGTGCAGTTCCTAAATCAACAACTGTGTGTCGTAGCTTCTAATGAAAGTGAAAGACCGAAAGATCAAAAGGTATCACATATTGAATGATGGAATATGAGGAAAAAAATGTTTCTATGATATTGAACTCCTTTTATGCAGACACTCCGTGGACTTGCTCAAAATCGTGAAGTTGCTCGATAAAGTCATCTAAGGAAAAAATGTGACTTCTCTTTGTATGAAACTATTTGCAGTTTCATGTGATATACACTCAATTTATTTTACTTGAGATTAATATGGAAATGAAATTAACAGTCCTTATGTTAGCGGTCATCCAAAATATGTTTGACTAGATCTTTCCATTTAAATTTTATTTGGTGGGTCTCAAAGTACAGTATGATCATACTAATCAAGATGGAAAAGAAAGGTTAAGGGGAGGGGTAGGATGGGTAGAAGGGGGGTTAGATGTTACGCCTCGTATTTTTATACGTAGTGCGCGTCATGAGCTAGTCGATGTAAGTCCGGGGAATGAGATTTTATTTTAAGTTCCAAGTGATTAAAGGAAATCAGATTGTCATTAACTTTAAGTGGGGGATTAATTAGTGGCTGTTTGGGATTAAATTAATTAAGTGGAGGGCCCCACCACTCAAGGCATTAAAGAAAATCAGATGGGAGCTAGGCTTAGTGGGATGTGTAGTGGGGTGCTGTCTCCACTTCATATAATGAATGAAGTGGTGAAATGACAGCAAATATATCAGATTGTCATTAAGTTCCAAGTGATCAAAGGAAATCAGATTGTCATTAACTTTAAGTGGGGGATTAATTAGTGGCTGTTTGGGATTAAATTAATTAAGTGGAGGGCCCCACCACTCAAGGCATTAAAGGAAATCAGATGGGAGCTAGGCTTAGTGGGATGTGTAGTGGGGTGCTGTCTCCACTTCATATAATGAATGAAGTGGAGAAATGACAACAAATATATCATCTTCTTCAACTTAGCTTAGGCAGCCAGGGAAAAGGAGAAAAACAGCCATGAAACTCTCGGCCAGCAGCTTCAAGGAATTTGGTTAGTAAATCTCTTTGCTTGGTGTATAGAATGCCTTTGTTAATTAGCCATTAATGTTAAGAAGGGGGTGTGACCAGTAGCTTAGAAAATTCATTTTAGTTATTGATTGTGCTAAGTATGATCGGAAACCATAATCGGATTAGTGGTGTTGTGTTAGTGTTTGGACTGTTTTGATTAAAGCAAAATGTGGGAAATTCTGTTTTGGAGTTATGTATATGTTAATGTGATTATGGGTATATACTCCAAGGGATGAATACGATAAGGTAGATGTGTTGCGAATTATAAAACGAGTTATCGCTCGATGTGTCGTTGTTTCGTTACTATGGTTGCCGAGACGGAGCTGTTTTGGGGGGGACTGTTTAATATGATTCGTTGGGTTATATGTGTTATTGGTATTGCTGTGGATAATTTGGGTTGTTGTCGGATTGGGACGAAGTAAGGAAAATAGGGGAAGTGCTGCCGGATTTTCGTTAGATTATTAGCTAGCTTACAATAAGTGGTAAAGCGCGACGTCTATCTAATTGCGGCACGATTGTTGCTTGTTATAGATTAATAGCTTGGGCACTAAATATTGGTCGTGCGGCTCGACTATACGGTATGTAACGCTATCCTTTCTTTCTTTGTTTGGCATGACTTTTAAAAATGAGCAAATGACGGACAGGTTTGACACTTACTTTTAGAGTGTCTAGGTGACGTATATTCTTGCTTCTACAAACTATTCTTCTATATATCGGCTATGTCTAAGGCTATGGTGATTCCTCATATCTATGGTAGAGCTTCTTAGAGTCATTGAGATTTTACGTTTTCATATCGTGGTAAAGGTTCATAATCTTGATAAAACGTTAATCTTTGGTAATACTCCTTGCTGGTTCACGTTAATTGTTCTATTGAGTTATAAGAAATGATTTTAATTGCATATGGTTGCTCATAATGTTCTGCTCGTGCATAGAGTCATTTATCATTTCACCGAGTTCCGGGCCGGGTAATGTTCGTGCGGAGTTTCTTGCATATGTCACCGAGTCCCTCACTAGAGGGCCGGGTATGTATATTATATATATGATTGGTGATGAAGATGGTTATGATGATGATGATGACAGAGATGATGTGATGACTATTTCACCGAGTCCCTCACTAGAGGGCCGGGTACGTATGATGTATATATATATGATGACTATTTTGCCGAGTCCCTTATTAGGGAAGCTGGGCACCTTATATGTTAAAGATATGCATGATTTTCACTTATAAGGTACATGTGTAGCGATATCATGTTTCGACTTATCATGTTGGTATCCTGTCATCTTTACCTTATGCTTTACATACTCAGTACATTGTCCGTACTGACCCCCTTTCCTCGGGAGGGGGGGGGGGCTGCGTTTCATGCCCGCAGGTGTAGACGCACAGTTCGGTGATCCTTCCGCCTAGATATCTACTCAGCTGATTGGGAGAGCTCCACTGTTCCGGAGCCCAGTCGTTTTGGTACATAACTTCCTATGTAGTCTTTTGCTTATCTATGGGTACGGCGGGGCCCTGTCCCGTCGAGTTTCACTACTATACTCTTAGAGGTCTGTAAACATTATGTGGGTTGTATATATATGTTTTGGATGATGGTCTGGACATGGTTTGTTTGGGATGTCCGCTTGTTCAGGGGCAGCCTTGTCGGCTGCGTACATCATTGTGTATTGTGTAGTGGCAGCCTTGTCAGCTTGCGTATGCTAGTATGCTTTGGATAGTGGCGGCCTTGTCGGCTCGCGTATGTTGTTACTGTTAAATGGTTATAACTCCTTATGAGATAGATCCACTTTATATATATATGCGTTGGGGTAGGTTTGATTTGATTAAATTCCATATTGTCTTAGTCTCAGTTGGTTATACTTAGCAGGTTTGTTTATGAGTGTCCAAAACGGGCACTAGTCACGGCCCATCGGGTTGGGTCGTGACATTAGAGGGGGTAGGGGGTGTATGAGGGGGTACGGGGGGGGGGGGGGAAGGGGGGGGAGGTAACGGGTGGCACGGGGGTATGAGGGCAGTATGGGGTGGTAGGTAAGGTGGGTACCCCCTCTACCTACCCCCGCCCGTACGAAACTTTTCAGAGCATTCGTTGAAGTGTCAAATTCAAATCGTACGAAACAATATTGTGTTATATATACAATATTATTTCGTCTTAATTTATATGGTATGTTTAATTTAACATTTATTTTTTTAAAAAAATACTTTTGAAATTTGTGGTCTAAAACAAATCTTAGATATTTCTCTAACTATGAATCATTTCATCAAGGTTAAAAGTTAACTTGTTTTATTACCCCTCCTACGTGATTTGTGAGTTATTGCATAGGAGTGGAGTTTACCCTGTGCGCACCTAAAATAATTTTAGTTGCACGCAACTGACGGAAATTAAATCCAAAAATAACAATATTAGAGGATGGAGAAACGTAATGTACAATTTCATTTTTGAAATTATTTTAAGAGAATAAAACCTCAAAAAAAATATAAATTAACTGTTTATAGAAAATTTGTAGAGTGTCATCATATTAATTACTCCAGTTTCAATTTATATAATTTATATGTAAATTGACTGAACATGAATATTAAGAAATATAGAAAAAAATTATAATTTTTCAAAACTATCTTTTAAGAAATGAATTTTTAAATAACATTTGTAAACTTTTTCTCTCAAATAAGTGAGACCTAATATGAGCAAAATTGATAAGTTCCACCAGCCCAATTCTAACAAGCAGTCGACCCAGCCCATCATTTTCAGCCCAACAACTTCATCAACAAGAGGCGACGTTCATCTTTTTTTTCCCCAACGTTTATCAAAAAAATTCACAACAATTTGAATTTTCCCATCCAACGTTCTTTTTTCCCCAAATTCAACCTCTATATAAACCCCCCTTCTCTCATCGTTCTAAGGGGTTGAAAAAATTGAAATTAGGACGCTCCTGCTTTGTTCATTGGAGTTTCTTGTGTGGAAGTGGAAATTTCTCGCTCGTCTCGTAGTCTCTATCATGATATATTGAAGTTTGCCTTTATAACCGTGTTGCCAAGCTTTCAAATTCTTTTTTTTTCTTTACCTCTGTTTATGTGTGAATAAGTTGAAAGAAGAATCAGTTTATTTCAAAACTAATCTATGTGTTTTAAGAGCTCTTGCTTGTCTTTTTCTTGTCGTCTTAGCTTGAATCCTTGGTATGTGATTAGTCACCGTTCTGTTTTGTTCTTCTTGCTGATTCTTTCGTCCTTACATGAATTGGTCCAACTTTGTTTTCTTCCTCTCCCCTTTATTGTTTTTTTAGTCCACCATGTCTCATTACTTCATCTTGTTTTCAACATTATCCATGTAACACTCATTGTTTAGCATATTGTGTCTTTGTCAGATTTATATTGTCAAGTGTGGTTCTCTTTGTTGCTAAATCTCATGTTATAAGCTACGTAGCCCCATTTTAATTACTAGTCTTTTTTTTGTGTCTAGTTGAGTGAGTTCAATTGGGTCAAAACTATGCGAAAGAACTCTTCACCTTTAATTTTGAAGTCGGTGGTGAAGTCCCTGAAGTTTGAAGTTGCTCCTGGTTCGTCGCTGTCCCGAGTTCGTCGCTCTGAGAGAGGTACAACTCTCTACCTTTAATTTTCCTTGTTTGTTTCAGACCAAGAGTGGTATGCGTTGTTGTGACTGAAATAGTGAGATGCATATGGTTAACTCATTTTTTTGCCCCACCTATAGTGAACTCGCAATAACACCTTATTCTTCACCTTCTAATTCATGTTACTATATTCCTTCATTGATATTGACAAATGATTTGAGGATATATCAAAAGCTAAGATTATGGAAGTCCTTTAGAGGTCAGTACAAAAACAAAACAGATGTAATAGTTTGAAAAAACTCTAGTTTGGCAGCGAGCAAATCCTTTAAATGAGAATATACGGCGTATGAATTGCAACCTGATGAGTTAAAATAATTATCTTGATGGTTGACCATGAAGAAGTGCTCTACCAGCTCACTCACTAACTCATCAGGATCTGGTGGCACATTTTTGACAAGTACCTGCGCAGGACATAGTATTTGTTAGAAAACATGCATCAGTCATTGAAGGCTTGGATTAGTTGGAAGAGGGGTTTTTTTAACCCAAGAAAAGAAAAGGTAAGAAAACTAATTAAGTTATCCAACGTCTCTCTAGTAAGATGTTTATTATTAACCTAGAAGAGAGATGGCCATGAAAACAAGAAAACATCAATTATCATCCTCTTCTACCCTCATTGAGGAGCGTAGCTCCTTTTCTTTTTTTCCTGATAAAGAAAGCTTTTATTTTAAAGCTTCAAGCTTCAGTTATTGCATTATTTATTTGTTGTTACTGTTCCACTTTTATGAACACTATGTAATGATTTTTCGATTAGTTAAATCATTTCTGCTTTACTTCTGTATAAATCTTTTAAAACTGATTTGATATGCGTTACTTGAGCTGAGGGTCTTTTGAAAACAACTTCTCTACCTCTCCCACAAGGTAGGGGTAAGGTCTGGATACATTTTACCCTCCCCAGATAGTAAGCAAAAGACGGTAAGTTGAAATTCTATGATAGGATATGCTGAACTTCAGTACCCTTTGCATCCGAATAAATATGCCCAAGATCAATATTAAGTTCTCCTTCCCTAACAAGACATAATTATCTTAACAATGTTAAGTTTAAAAATTTCACTAGCTATAAGGTATATTTATAGCCAAACTTTGCCTAAGGCGACTTACCCCATGAACCTACAGTCAGATTAAGATTGCCATCATAATAAACCTAATGAACTCTTCACCTTTAATTTTGAAGTCGGTGGTGAAGTCCCTGAAGTTTGAAGTCGTTCCCGGTTTCTTCAATGTCCCAAGTTCGTCGCTCTGAGAGAGGTACAAGTTACAACTCTTTACCTTAAATTTTTCCTTGTTTGTTTCAGACCAAGAGTGCTATGCATTGTTGGGACTGAAATAGTGAGCTGCTAGTTTGTATCAGTTTCTTAGTTGATATGATTTGATCTGTTTTCTTAAATTTAACTGAGTCTCCTTTAAGTTTGTTCAAGATGGTATGTCGTTCATTCAGTCGCGATTTTAAGTGTGCCTGCTATGTGTTTTGCTATCCACTGCTTACCTGCGATTTTGGTAGTCATTTTCGATTTGATCACGATAGATTTCCATCTGTGTTAAAGGATACCATAGAATCTTCTTTGTCCCTGCATATCTAAAATGATGTCCTTGTGTTTCGATTTTTATTTCATATGGTTATGTTAGTAGTTCATTTTGGTTTGGTCTTAACTTGGCTCATAGGTTTTATTGATAGCTCGTCTCTAAGTGTGTCTACCTATTTCACCTGCTGAAACTGTTCCGGGTTATCGAAATGGAGCTGTAAAATCTGGTTGCTTACCTTTCTCTCCAAGTGTGGCTCAGTTCTGTTTTGAGCGTTGTTCATTAGTCAAAATATGAAAATTTTGCTCAATCTTGTAGTTATCCTGTTCTTTGGTATTTATTTTCAGTTAATATGTTTTTCACAATCTGAGGTGTGTGCGTTATAGCATTATAAGTTTATTTTTATTTTGTCTTGAGTTACAATGTGTTCTTAGTATGTTTCTTGACACATCTTTTAAATTACTCGTTGTATATCTCCATCTGATGTTCAGAAATGTTATTTCATGCTATGAGGCTTCAAGTTCTAATGTTCAATTTGATCAAAAATAGTTTGTCTAGCTCCTGATTTTGTTTGAATTTATTTTGGTACAGTTTGGATAGGTTTTAGATGCGAACCAGTAGCAATATCTGATGGATTTTACGGCATGAATCTTGGTAGAATAATAACATGAGTTGCTAGCTCCTCTTCCATCCAGTAATGCTTATTATTAGGATCATCTTAGGTTCTTTTGTTTCATAGTCTAGACTTTAGTGTTGGTTATAAGTGCTCATAGTTTTTTTTGCTTTAGTTACTTATCAATTTTACTTAATATATTGCCAGCAGCATGTTTTTTAAAGCACAAGCAAGAGTAAAAGCTTACATAGCATAACACAAACGAAGTGGTGAGTTTCACCTTCAAATTTATACAGGGGATTATTCAAACCCATAAAGGAAAAAAGAAAATAGCAGTTCAGCACCAGCAACTGGATTACAAACCCAAGACTTGCAACTCACTCCCTCAACACCTGATAGACATACAAGTCTACTAGAGCATCTTCAGTTATCCGAAGAAATGATAAAGACTGTGCTGCAATAAAACCAGGAGATATTCTTGCAACCTCCCAATTTCCCGCATCAAAGTATTGATGGTTAATATCATCCCTTACCCAAGTTTCAGATGAAACCATCCACTCAGAATTCCCCCACTCATTCGATATGCATCCGTACCCACTTGCACAAGAAACCCAGTCTGTTCCTTCAACTGAAATATGTTGAAAAGTCTTGGCGCGGAAGCATGGGTCTTCCTCTGCCCACAAAGAAGTCAAAACTGTTGTTAAGATCCCACGTGTTCCATCCATCCTTCTTCCCTTTTTCTCAGCTTACACAAATCATATGAAGAAGCCAAGTAGAATCTGAAGTGCAACTGCTTCAGCAATTGCGGCACCCTGTTCATCAAGCCTTTGTTGTTCTTCTTTCTTCTTCTGCGTCTTCTTTTCCAGTTCAGAACGGATGGCAGCTGAAATGGCCAATGCTTTCTCGAAGCGCCACTCGTTTTTCTCAGTTTGTTTAATTCGATCCAATTCATCCTTAACTTGCTTCTTCTTCCATTTTTCCAACTAAACTACACTTGAACCTACTCGAATTTTCCTTTGTTGTGGATATTTCTAAGATAAGTTCATTCTCTCTATAACTAATTTATTTCTTTTCTTCTATTCCCTGTTATAATACTATTACGGAAAGAAAACTATGTTATTCAATGTAAAGCTTCTGAAGTTACACCTACACAAGTTACTTTTTGCCCAGTTTTTAGCTACTGTTAGCTGTTTGTTGCCTTTGATTTGTAACCGTTCAATCCTCCTTATCGTTTAGACTTATGGTTTCGAATACAAATCTACCCCGAGTCCCTTTCGGACTCAAACCCCCCTTCCTTCGCATTTCATTTGTGTCATGAAGGCCCAAATGAATTTCTCGTCGAGTCAACAAGCCGGTGATTGTGAACATGTTTGGAAGCAATACAAGGCTGGAAATTGATTTTTCAAGTCTCAAAAGCCCAAAAAGGGCAACTGATGTAACATGTTGTATACAAATGTATATGTCTCATTTAATTATTTAAATTTTGTTGTTAAGTAAATAATGAACATGCCTGAAACTACTGTTACATTTTGTTTGGTACTCAAGTCTCACTTGTTCTACTAGAAAAACTAATTATTTACCATAGAGTTTTCCTTCTCTTGTTTTTATGTAAATTTAGCATTTGTTAAGTGTGGGGTTCTTAATGACACTTTGAATTATTGCCCAAAAGTAGAAGGTAATTTGGTTCAAGAGAGGCCCAAATTCAATCTCTCCTCTACTCTTAAATTACTTAATTGTGATTATTTTTATTTATTGTCTGTTGTTTTGTTAACTTTAACTGTAACATGATTAATTAACTTAATCAAATTTCCCAAATGATGAACTATTTCATCAACTCTTTATATTTTTAACACACTCAATATTTTAGTCAAAGCTTTCAGTAGTCTTTATTTAATTTAAATGATGTGGGGGTGTGGGGGGTAGGCGGGTAGGGGGTAGGACCCAAGGAGGCTAGAGAGGGGGTAGGGGATGTAAAGGGGGGGGGGTAGAGATGAGGTAGGGGTAGGGGTAGGGAGAAGGGGGGTAGAGAGGGGGTAGAGGGGTAGACGAGGGGTATAGGGTAAGGAAGGGGGGTCGAACGGAGCTAGGTAAGGGGGGGGTAGAGCAAGAGGGGTACGGGGAGAGTGAGAGGGGGTAGGGCGGGTAGAGAGGGGTAGGGGGATGGGGACCCTATAGAGAGGGAGTAGGGGGTAGAGCGGGGGAAGGGAGTAGAGGAGGGTAGGAGGGTAGGGTTAGGGGTTAGGGTAGAGTAGGGGGTAGGGAGGGAGAGATAATGTAGGGGGTAGGGAGGGATAGGGGGGACAGAGGGAGGGTAGAGCAGAGGTGTAGGGGGAGAGAGGGAGGGGTAAACAGGGGCAGTAGGGGAGAGGGGGGGGGGGGGTAAAGCAGGGGTGTAAGGGGGAGAGAAGGGGGGGTAAAGCAGGGCTGGTAAGGAGGTAGGGGGGGAGGTAGAGCGGAGCAGGGTAGTGGGAGGGGGTGGGGAGTAGAGCGGGGGTGAGTAGGGGGTAGGGAGGGAGAGGTAGCGCAGGGGGTAGGGAGGGATAGGGGGAGAGAGGGAGGGGTAGAACAGGGGTGTAAGGGGAGAGAGAGAGGGGTAGAGCAAGGGCGGTAGGGGAGAGAGAGAGAGGGGGGGGGGTAAAGCAGGGGTGGTAAAGGGGAAGAAAGGGGTGGTAAAGCAGGGGTGGTAAGGAGGGAGAGGTAAGGTAGAGCGGAGCAGGGTAGTGGGAGGGGGTGGGGAGTAGAGTGGGGGTAGAGTAGGGGGTAGGAGGGAGAGGTAGCGCAGGGGGTAGGGAGGGATAGGCGGGAGAGAGGGAGGGGTAGAACAGGGGTGTAAGGGGGAGAGAGGGAGGGTAGAGCAAGGGCGGTAGGGGAGAGAGAGAGAGAGGGGGGGGGTAAAGCAGGGGTGGTAAGGGGAGAGAAAGGGGGGGGTAAAGAAGGGGTGGTAAGGAGGGAGAGGGGGGAGACAGAGGGGGGGATAAAACATGGGTGGTACGGATGGAAAGGGGGAGAGAGAAGGGTAAAGCAGTGGTGGTAGGGAAGGAGAGAGGGAGAGAGGGGCAAGGGGTAAAGTAGGGTTGGTAGGGAGGGAGAGAGGGGCGGGGGGTAAAGTAGGGTTGGTAGGGAGGGAGAGGGGATGAGGGGTAAGCAGGGGTGGTAGGGAGGGAGAGAGGGATGGGGGTGGGGTAGAGCGGAGAAGGGTAGAGGGAGGGGGTGGGAGGAGATCAAGGGGTAGAGAGGATGATGGGGAGAGAAAGGGGGTAGGAAGGGAGATGGGGGAGAGAGAAGAAGAGCAGTAGATGATAAAGAGGGAGAGAGGGTAAGGAGAGGGGTAGAGGAGGGTAAACGGGGATAAGGGAGGGTGGTAAAAGAGGGTGAGGAGTAGAGCAAAGCAAGGGTGGGAGAGGTAGAGCATAGGGTAGGGAGGGAGATGGGGGAGAGAGAGGGGTAGAGCAGAGGTGGTAGGTAGGGAGAGGGGGAGAGAGGGAAGGTAAAGCAGGGAGGGAGAGGGGAGAGAGGGGAGGGTAAAGCAGGGGTTGTAGGGAGGGAGATGGAGGGAGAGAGGGCCGGGGGTAAAGCAGGGGTGGTAGGGAGGAGAGGAGAGGGGGGGGGGGGTAGAGCGGAGCATGTTATATGGAGGGGGGGGGATAGCGGGGGGAGGAGGAGGGAGAGTGGGAGAAGGAAGGGGGGAGGTAGAGCGGAGCAGGATATATCGAGGGGGGGAGAGCGGGGGTAGAGCAGGGGTAGGAAGGGAGAGGGGGAGAAAGGAGGGGGGTAGAGCGGAGTAGGGTATATGGAGGGGGTGGGGAGGAGAGCGGGGGTAGAGCAGGGGATAGGGAGGGAGAGGGGGAGAAGGGAAGGGGGGTAGAGCGGATCAGGGTGGATGGAGGAGATGGGAGGAGAGCGGGGGTTAGGGGGGAGAGTAGAGCATGGGGTAGGAACGGAGGGAGGGGGTGGGGAGGAGAGCGCGGGGGTAGAGCAGAGGGGTAGGGACAGAGAGAGGTAGAGTAGGTGGTAGGGACGGAGAGAAGGAGGGTAGAGCAGGGGTGGTAGGGGGAGAGAGGGAGGGGTAGAGCACGGTGGTAGGGGGTGGGAGTAGAGCTGGGTAGAGTAGGGGGTTAGAGAGGAGAGGGTAGGGGGGTAGAGAAGCAGGGTAGAGCAGGGGGTAGGGAGGGAGAGGGGGGTAGAGCTGAGCAGGGGGTTAGGGAAGGGGTGTGGAGGAGAGCGGGGGGTAGAGCGGAGCAGAGTATATGGAGGGGTGGGGAGGAGAGCGGGGGTAGAGCAGGGGGGTAGGAAGGGAGAGGGGGGTAGAGCGGAGCAGGGGTTTAAGAAGGGGGTGTGGAGGAGAGCGATGGTAGAACAGGGGTAGGGAGGGAGAAGGGGATAAGGGGAGGGGGCGTAGAGCGGAGTAGGGGAGGGGAGTGGGTGGGGAGGAGAGCGGGGTAGACCAGGGGGTAGGGAGGTAGAGGTAGAGGAGGGTAGTAGGGATAGAGCAGGGGTAGTAGGGGAAAGGTGATATGGGAGCCTACCATTTAACTCTACCTGAGTAATAAAGTGGAACCCCCTCACGATCGATTAAAAGGAAAGTCGAGAGAGAGAGGGGTAAAGCAGGTGGTAGGGAGGAGAGGGGGCGAAAGAGGGGGTAGAGCGGAGCAGGGTAAAACAAGTGTGTGGGAAGAGAGCGGGGGGTAGAGTGGTAGAGCGGAGCAGGGTAAAGGAAGGGGGTGGGAAGAGAGCGGGGGGTAGGGAGGGAGACGCAGAGCAGGGGTAGAGCAGGGTGGTAGGGGGAGAAAGGGAGGGGTAGAGCAGGGTGGTAGGGGGAGAGAGGGAGGGGTAAAGCAGGGGTGGTAGGGAGGAAGAGGGGGTAGAGAGAGGGGTACAACAACGGGGGTAGGGGAGGTGAGGTACAGTAAGGGAGGGGATTCGGGGGAGAGCAGGAAGGGGGGTAGTGGGTAGGGAAGAGGGTTAGAGCGGAGCAGGTAGATGGAGGGGTGAGGAGAAGGGAGGGGGTAGAGCAGGGGTAGGGAGGGAGAGGGGAGAGGGGGAGAGGGGGGGGGGCTAGGCGGAGAAGGTAGAGAGAGGGGTGGGAGGAGAGAGGGGAGGGGGGCTAGAACGGAGAAGGGTAGAGGGAGGGGTGGGGAGGAGAGCGGGAGTAGAGCAAGGGGGGGGCTAGACGGGGAAGGGTAGAGGGAGGGGTGGGGAGGAGCGGGGGTAGAGGGAGGAGAGTGGGGAGGAGAGCGGGGGCTAGAGCAGGGGTAGGGAAGAAGAGATAGAGCAGGTGGTAGGGGAGGGAGAGAGAGGGGGTAGCAAGGGTGGTAGGGGGAGAGAGGGAGGGGTAGAGCAGGGTGGTAGGGGAGAGGAGGGAGTCTAGAGTAGTGGTAGGGGGAGAGAGGGAGGGGTAAAGCAGGGGTGGTAGGGAGGGAGAGGGGGTAGAGGGAGGGGTACAACAAGGGGGGTAGGGGAGGTGAGGGTAGAGGAAGGGGTACACAAGGGGGTAAGGGAGGTAAGGGGTAGAGTAGGGGAAGGGATGTGGGGGAGAGCGGACGGGGGAGAGGGTAGGGAGGAGGGGTAGAGCAGGAGGGTAGGTGAGGGGTAGAGTAAGGGGGAGGTAGGAGGGGGTAAGGGAGCGAGAGAGGGCGTAGAGGGTAGGGGAGAGGGGTAGGGGTAGCCCTGTAGAGCGGGTGGAGGGGAGGGGTAGGAGAGGGAGAGTAGAAGGGGCAGGGGGGGTAGGAGAGGGAGAGAGTTAGAGGGGTGAGGAGGGGTAGGAGGGGGGGTGCGGTAGTGGGTAGAGTGGAGCGGTAGGTAGGGGTAGAGTGGGTAGGGGTAGGTAGGGGTAGGGGTAGAGCGAAGCTGTAGGTGGGGTAGGGGGGAAGGAGGGAAGGGGGGATGGGTATGGTAGTAGAGTGGGGGCGAAGGGGTAGGGGGTAGCCTTGTAGAGGGGGTGGAAGGGTAGGGGAGAGGAGGGGTAAGAGAGGGAGGGGTGTGGTTCGGTGGAGTATGGGGAGGAGGGGTAGAGGGGAGGTAGAGCAGGGCGGGAAGAAGGGTTGGGATGGGGTAGAGCGGGAGGGGGGGGGTAGAGGGTAGCCATGTAGAGGGGATGGAGGGTAGGAGAGGGGAGGGAGGGTAGAGGGGGGTCGGTTCGAGGGCGTAGGGAGGGCGGGAAGAGGGGGTAGAGTAGGGAGGGGAAGGGGGGATGGGAATGAGAGTAGAGCGGGGGGATGAGGGGGAGGGGGAGGGGGAGGGGAGGGGTAGGAGAGAGAGGGGGTGGTTCGGCGGAGTATGGGAGGAGGGTGGTGGTGGTGGTAGAGCAGCGCAGGAAGGGGGGTTGGGGATCATTGAGATATTTGTTTGTTATTTTTCATATTGATTCATCAATTTAAAAACCAAATTGAATATCGAATATCCACAATTTTAATGAATTGTTTATCATATATATGATGAGTGACATTAATGAGTGTTTGAATGTATTGATTAACCTACACCCAAAAACTGTAATTTTGAGTTTGAGAATGAGTATCTAATTTCTCTAAAAGTTATCATGTCAAATATCAGAAATACGATGTTGTTAAAATATCTTAGTCTTCAACACCAAACATCATATAATTACCATTCTTGTAATTATCATATAAAATGAGTGCAATTTAGTAATAAAAGATGTCAAAATATGGCCGTTGGGAGGCGTCTCTCTATATTTACGCGCCTGTTCTTAAACTCCTTACTCCAAAACTTTGACAAAAAAACACCATTTTTTTTAGAAATCATCCAATATACTCGATTAAATCACCAAATCATTCAGCATATCGAGAAGAAAGCTTGATAATCTTTTGTGCAAATTCTCCGAAGAAGGCGGTAAATTTCTCTATTTTGTGAGTATTTTGTGTTCTTCTGCTCCTGTTTTTAATCGTATAATTTGTTTTGTCTAACTGCTATGGAACTATGTTCAATTGTTGAATCTTGTATATTTTTACGAACATTTAAGAGGAAAATTTTATTTTTTTGTTATTTTCCAGACGGTTACGAAAAATAGAAAAACTTTGATTATTTTTTTCGTTTCGATATTCTAAGATCATTGGTGCAGTTCAGATATATTTTCAGTTGTTTTTAGTGAGATTTCTTGATTTTTATACTTTTCGGACATTTAGGAGGAAAATTTGTTTTTTTGTTATTTTTTAGACAGTTATGAAATAATATAAATTTCTTATAATATTTTTATTTTGATATTCTTAGGTCATTGTTGCAATTCAAATATTTTTTGAGGTGTTTTTAGGTATTTAAAAAAAATATATTTTGGGACATTTATGTGGAAAAAATTAATATTTTTATTTTTTGGAGAAACTTTTTTGATTATTTTTTCATTTTAATTTTGGTGCGAATCAGAAATTTTTGAGGTACTATAGGTTAATTTCTTGAGTTTTATATTTTTCGGACATTTAGAAGGAAAAACTTAGTTTTTTGTTATCTTCTGACAGTTATGAAAAAGAGTAAAATTTAGATAATTTTTTGTTTCAATATTCCTGAAGTCACAATTATTTTTGAGATGTCTTTAGGTATTTTTCTGATTTTAATATTTTCGGACATTTACAAAAAAAAAATGTAATTTTTTGGATAATAATGAAAAAGAGTAAAATTTTGTTCATTTTGTCGTTTTGATATTCTAATGTCATTGGTGCAATTTAAAACTTTTTTGAGGTGCTTTTAAGTATATTTCTTGATTTTTATTTCTTTCAGACATTAACGAGGGAAAAATTAATTTTTTTAGTTTTCAGACAGTTACAAAAAAGTGTAAAATTTTGATTAATTTTATATTTCGATATTCTAAGGTCATTGGGACAATTCAAAAAAATTTCTGCAATATTTCTAGGTACTTACTTTTCTTGATATTTATATTTTTCACACATTCACAAGGGAAAAAAAGTATTTTTTTTGTTATTTTTTGGATAGTTAAGAAAAAGTGTAAGATTTTGATCATTTTTTCCCCAATGTTCTAAGGTCATTGGTGAAATTTGTAAAATTTTTGAGGTGTTTTTAGGTACTTTTCTAGATTTTTATATTTTCATACATTTACGAGGAAAAAATTATTTTATTTTATTTTTCAAACAGTTACGAAAAAAGTAAAATTTTATCATTTTAATATACTAAAGTCATTGGTGCAATTAAAAAAAATTCAAGAGATTTTTAAGTAATTCATTTTTATATTGGACATTTACGAGGAAAAATAATTTTTTGTTATTTTCCGAATAGTTACGTTAAAGAATAACATTTTCATCACTTTTTCGTTTGACATTATAAGGTCATTAGTGCAATTCGAAAAAATGTTGAGCTTCTTCTATTGATTTTTATATCCAAACATTTACGAGGAAAATTTATTTTTTTAAAATAGTTTTCATACATTTACTAAAAAGTGTTCACTTTTAATAATTTTTTCTTTTCAATATTCTAAGGTAATTGGTGCAATTCGGTACATTTTTTTATTTGACGTTATAAGGAAAATTTAATTTTTTTGATATTTTTCGAGCAGTTACAAAAAAGAGTAAAATTTTGATCATTTTATCGTTTTGATATTTTAAGGTCATTTGGTGTAATTTAGAAAAATTTTGAGGTGTTTTTAGGTACACTTCTTGAATTTTATATTAGACATTTACAAGGAAAAATTATTTTTTTTTTTTTTGTAATTTTTTGGACAGTTACGAAAATCGTAAAATTTTGATCATCTTTCGTTTGACATTCTAAGATCGTTGGTGCAATTCAAAAAAATTGAGGTTTAGGTACTTTATTTTTATTTTTATATTTTCAAACGATTAAGGGGAGAAATTTGATTTGTTGTTTCTCGGACAGTTACAAATAGTGTAACCTTTTGATTATCTTTTTGTTTAGATATTCTAAGGTCATTAATGTCATTCAGAATTTTCTTGAGGTGATTTTCAGTACATTTCTTGATTTGTATATTTTCGGACATTTAAGAGGAAAATCTATTTTTTTCTATTTTTCGAACAGTTGTGAAAAAGAGTGAATTCTTATCGTTTTTGTCTTTTCAATACTCTAAAGTCATTGGTGCAATTCGCATTTTTTTAGGTGTTTTTAGGTACTTTCTTGATTTAAATATTTTTTAGACATTTACGAGAAAAATAAATTGTTTTGTTATTTTTCAGACAATTGCAACAAAGAGAAAAGTATGATCATTTTTTTCATTTTAATATTCTACAGTTATTAGTGCAATTCAGAAACTTTTTGAGGTCTTTTGAGGTACATTTCTTTATTTTTATATTATTTGGACACTTATGAGGAAAAAGTTATTTTTTTTGTTATTTTTCCGACAATTATGTAAAAAGAGTATTGTGATCATTTTTTGAGGTGTATGCTTTTCTTAATATTTATATTTTCAGACATTTACGAAGAATAATTTGATCATTTCTTCGTTTAGATATTCACAGATTATTCGTGCAATGGTAAAAAAATTCCGAGGTATTTTTAGGTACTTTTCTTGATTTTTATATTTTCGGACATTACTAGGAAAAATAATTTTTTTGTTACTTTTCAAAAAAGTTGTGAAAAAGAGTAAAATTTTGATCATTTATTTGTCTCGGTATTCTAAGGTCATTAGTGCAATTCAGAAATTTTTTGAGCTATTTTTAGGTACAAGTTTTGCTTTTTATATTTTCCGAAATTTATGTGGAAAATTTATTTATTTATTGTTATTTTTGGACGGTAAAAAAAGATCAAAATTTTGATCATTTTCTCGTTTCGATATTCTAAGGTCATAGGCGCAATTCAAAATTTTTTGAGGTGTTTTTAGGATAAACTAATTTATTTGTTATTCTTTGGATGATTACGAAAAAGTTAAAATTTGATCATTTTTTCAGTTCGATATTCTAATGTCATTTGTGCATTTTAGAAAATTTTTGAGCTGTTTTTAGCCACATTTCTTGATTTTTATATTTTCGGACATTTATGAGGAAAAATGTATTTTTTTTGTTATTTTTCGGACAGTTACAAAAAAAGACAAATTTTGATTATTTTTCATTTTGATATTTAAGGTCGTGCATTTTGAAAATTTGTGACGATTTTTATGTACATTTCTTGAACATTTACGAGGAAAAAATTATTTTTTCAGACATTTATGAAAAATAGTCATATTTTGATCATTTTTTAGTTTTAACAATATACTCATTGGTGCAATTCAAATTTTTTTTTGAGTTTTTTTTGGTACTTTTCTGCTTTTATATTTACGCGCATTTACGAGAAAAAAACTTATTTTATTATTTTTCGTACTGTTACGAAAAAGTGTAAAATTTTGATAATTCTTTCGTTAGATATTCTAAGGTCATTGGTGCATTTTGAAATTTTTTGGAGGTGTTTTTAGGTACTTTTCTTTATTATTAATTATTTTCGGACATTTACGAGGAAAATTTAATTTTTGGAAAGTGATGAAAGAGTAAATTTAATCATTTATTATTTCGATATTCCAAGGCCAGTGGTACAACTAAAAAAAAAAATTGAGGTGGTTTTAGGGACATTTCTTAGATTTTATATTTCTCGGACATTTATGAGAAAAAATTTATTTTTTTTGTTATTTTTCGAACAGTTACGAAAAAGAGTAAAAATTTGATCATTTTTATTTTCTATATACTAAGGGAATTGTTGCGATTCAAAATAATTTTGAGGTGCTTTTAGGTATTTTTTTAATTTTTATATGTTCGACCATTTACGAGTAAATAATTTTTTTTGTTATTTTCAGACAGTTACGGAAAATAATAAAACTCTAAAAAATTTTCCGTTAAGATATTCTAAGGTAATTGGTGCAATTCAGAATTATTTTGAGGTGTTCTTAGGTACATTTCATGATATTTATATTTTCCAGACATTACGAGAAAAAAATAATTTTTTTGTTCTCTTACTTTCAGACACTTAAGAAAAAGAGTTAAATTTTGATCCATTTTTTCGTTTTGATATTCTAAGGTCATTTCATGATATTTATATTTTTCAAAAACTTTAGAGGCGTTTTTTTTGGTACTTTTCTAGACTTTTAAATTTTTGGACATTTACAAGGAAAAAATAATTTTTTTGTTATTTTTCGGCTAGTTAGAAAAAGAGGAAAATTTTGATTATTTTTTGTTGCGATATTCTAAGGTTAGTGGTGCAGTTCCAAAAAATTTTAAGCTATTTTTTGGTAATTTTCTTGATTTTTGTATTTTCTGACATTTACGAGGAAAAATTTTAATTTCTTCATTATTTTTTGGACAGTAACGAAAAAGCATAAATATTGATCATTTGTTTGTTTGATCTTCTAAGGTCATTGGTGCAATTCAGAAAACTTTTGATGTGTTTTGTACATTTTTTAATTTTTATATCTCAGACAATTACGAAAAGGAGTAAAATTTTGATAATTTTTTTCGTTTGAATATTCTAAGGCCATTTGTGCAATTCAAAAAAATTTGAGGTGTTTTAGGTATTTTTCTTGATTTTTATAATTTCAGACATTTACGAGAAAATAATAATTCTTTTTGTTATTTTTTGAAAAGTTTGTAAAAAGAGCAAAATTTTGATCATTTTTTGTTTTAATATTCTAATGTCATTGGTTCAATTAAAATTTTTTTGGGGTTTTTAAGGCATATTCCTTGATTTTTATATTTTTAGGACATTGACGAGTAAACACTTAGTTTTTTTTTTTTTGGTTATTTTTCAGACAAACTATTATGTGTAAAATTTTGATTATTTTTTCGTTTCGATATTTTTAGGTAATTGGTGAAATTTGAAATTTTTTTGATGTGTTTTAGGTACTTTTCTTGATTTTTATATTTTCGAACATTTTTGAGGAAATATTTTTTTGTTGTTTTCCGAACAGTTTATGGAAAAGAGTAAAATTTTGATCATTTTTTTGTTCAATATGTGAAGGTAATTGGTGCGGTTTGAAAATTTTTGGAGGTGTTTAAAGTACATTTCTTGATTTTGTTATTTTTCAAATAGTTATGAAAAGTGTGAAATTTTGATCATTTTTTTCGTTTTGATATTCTTAGGTCATTAAATTCAAAGATTTTTTTAAGGTGTTTTTTTGGTACTTCTCTAGATTTATATAATTTTGTACATTACGAAGAAAAAATTATTTTTGTTATTTTTCTGTCAATTAAAAAAAACTGTAAGATGTCATTGGTGCAATTCCAAAAAACAATTGAGGTGTTTTTAGATACTTTTCTTGATTTTTATATTTTTGGACATTTACGAAGAAAAAAGTATTTTTTTGTTATTTTTTCGGAAAGTTACGAAAAAGTGTAAAATTTTGATCATTTTTCATTTTGATATTCCAAGGTCATTGGTGCAATTCTCAAAAAAATTGACGTGTTTATATAGACTTTTCTTGATTCTTATATTTTCGTATATTTATGAGAAAAAAATTAATTGCTTTGTTATATTTTTCGGGAAGTTACAAAAATGAGTAATTTTTTTATCATTTTCTTGTTTGATATTCTAAGGTCATTGGTGCAATTAGGAAATGTTTTGATGTGTTTTACTATATTTCTTTATTTTTATATCTTTCAAATATTTACGAGGAAAAATTTAATTTTATGGTTATTTTTCAGACAATTATAATAAAAGAGTAAATTTTTGAGCATTTTTTCATTTCGATATTCTACGGTCATAATAAATGCAATTAGAAATATTTTTTGAAGTGTTTATAGGTAATTTTCTTCATTTTTATATTTTCAGACTTATGCGAGGAAAACTTAATTTTTTTTTGTTATTTTTTTAACAGTTACGAAAAAACAGTAAAAACTTGATCAATTTTACGTTTCAATATTCCAAGGTTATGGTATAATTCGAAAATTTTTAGGTGTTTTTAGGTATCTTTCTTGATTTTCATATTTTGGGACAATTACGAGGATAAATTTAATGTTTTTTTTTAAAAAAAAATCAGACAATTATGAAAAAAGTAAAATTTTGATATTTTTTCTTTTGATAGTCTAAAGTCATGCATTTTCACAATTTTGAGGTGTTTTTAGGTACATTTCTTGATTTTTATATTTTTCGGATATTAAAGAGCAAAATTTTTTTTTGTTATTTTTCGGATGGTTACGAAAAAGATTTAAAGTTTAATATTTTTTTGTTTCGATATTCAAAGGTCATTGGTGCAATTTGGAAAATTTTTAGGTACTTTTCTTTATTTTCATATTTTTGCTTATTTACGAGAAAAAAATTAATATTTTTGTTATTTTTGACAATTACCAAAAAGTGTCATATTTTAATCATTTTTTTATTTCGATATTCTAAGGTCATTGGTTCAATTCGGAATTTTTTTTAGTTGTTTTTAGGTACATTTTCGAGGAAAAAATTATTTTTTTAGTTATTTTACAAGAAGTTACGAAAAAGAGTAAAATATTGATCATTTTTTTCGTTTCAATATTCTAAGGTCATTGGTGCAATTCGAATTTTGTTTGAGGTATTTTTAGGTACTTTTATTGTTTTTTATATTTTCAGCCATTTACGAGGAAAAAAATATTTTTTTATTATTTTCGGACAGTTACAAAAAAGAGTAAAACTTTGATCATTTTTCATTTTGATATTTTTAAGGTCATCGGTACAATTCAAAATTTTTTTGACGTGTTTTAGATACATTTCTTCATTTATATATTTTTTGGATGCTTACTAGGAAAATATTTTTTTATTATTTTTTGGACATTTATGAAAAATGGTAAAATTTTGATCTTTTTTTAATTTTGATATTTTAAGGTCATTTTTGCAATTCAAAAATATTTTGAGTTGTTTATAGGTACTTTTCTAGATTTTTATATTTTCGGACATTTAAGAGGAAATCATTATTTTATTGTTATTTTTCTAACAGTTGCAAAAAAGAGTACAATTTTGATCATTTTTTCATTTCAATGTTCTGAGATCATTGGTGCAATTCAGAAAATTTTCGAGTTGAAATTTCTTGATTTTTTATTTTTTTTGTATATATACGAGAAAATTTTAATTTATTTTTTATTTTTTGGACAATAACTAAAAAGAGTAAAATTTTTAACATTTTTTCGTTTTGATATTTTAAGGTCATTGTTGCAATTTGAAAATATTTTCAGGTGTCTTCAGGTATTTCTAGATCTTATATTTCTATTTATAAGGAAAAAATTAATTTTTTTGTTATTTTTAAGACAATTATGAAAAAGAGTCAAATTTTTATCATTTTAGATATTCCAAGGTCATTGGTGCAAATAAAAAAAATTGACGTGTTTTTAGGTATATTTCTTGATTTTTATATTTTCGAACATTTAAGAGGATAGATTTACTTTTTTTTAATTGTCCACACAATTATGAAAAAGTCAAAAAAATTTGATCATTTTTTAGGAGAAAAATATTTTTTGTTATTTTTCGAACATTTAAGAAAAAGTGTTCAAATTTTGATTATTTTTTCGTTTTGATATTGTAAGGTCATTGGTGAAATTCTAAATATTTTTTAAAGGTGTTTTAGGTACATTTCTTGATTTTTATATATTTTTTGGACACCTGAGGAATTATCTAATATTTTCGTACATTCACGTGGATTTTTTTATTTATTATTATTTTTCAAACACTTAAGAAAAAACATCAAATTTTGAATATTTTTGCATTTCGATATTCTAAGGTCATTGGTGCGGTTCAGAATTTTTTTAGGTGTTTTATGTACATTTATTGATTTATATATTTTCAGACATTAATGAGGAAATTTTTTATTATCAACAGTTACAAAACAGAGTAAAATATAGATCAATTTTTTGTTTCAATATTATAAGGTCATTGGTGAAATTCGAGAATTTTTGAGGTAGTACATTTTGTTGATTTTTATATCTTTCGAACATTTATGAGAAAAGTATTTTATTATTTTTTGGACTATTACGAAAAAGAGTAAAATTTAGATCATTTTTCGTTTCAATATTCTAAGGTCATTTGTGCAATTCAAAATATTTTTGAAGTCTTTTTTTGGTACATTTCTTGATTTTTATATTTCTCGTACATTTACGAGGAAAATAATAATTTTCCGTTAATTTTTAGACATTTACGGAAAAAGGTAAAATGCTGATCATTTTTTTCGTTTTGATATCCTAAGGTCATTGGTGTAATTAGAATTTTTTTGAGGTGTTTTTAGGTACTTCTTGATTCTTATATTTTCCTACATTTATAAGAATTTTTTTCATTTTTTTGTTATTTTTCGAATAGGTATGATCATTTGTTTGTTCGATATTCTAAAGTCATTGGTGCTTATTTTTCGTTTCGATATTCTAAGGTCAATGTGTAATTCATAATTTTTTTGAGGTGTTTTTGCTTACATTTTTTTGATTTTTATGTTTTGTCTGACATTTACGAGGAAAAATTTATTTATTTTGTTAATTTTAAGACAGTTACGAAAGAGAGTAAAATTTGATCATTTTTTTGTTTTGATATTTTAATGTCATTGGTGCAATCTAAAAAATTTATGAGGTGTTTTTGGGTATTTTTCTAGATTTTTATATTTTTCAGATAATTACAAGGAAAACGAAACTTTTTTTTTATTTTTCAGACAATAATGAAAAAGAGTAAAATTTGATCAATTTATCGTTTTGATTATAAGGTTATTTGTGCAATTTAGAAAATTTTTGAGGTGTTTTAGGTACATTCTTGATTTTTATATTGGAAATTTACGAGGATAATTTTTTTTTATTTTACGGACAGGCACGAAAACATGTAAAGTTTTGATCATTATTTTGTTTCGATATTCTAAGGTGCAATTCAAAAAAAATTGAGGAGTTTTAAGTTACTTTTCTTGATTTTTATTTTTACAAACATTTACGAGGAAAATTTTATTTTTTTGTTGTTTTTCTAACAGTTACGAAAAATAGAAAATCTTAGACTATTTTTTTCGTTTCGATATTCTAAGATCATTGGTGCAGTCAGATATATTTTGAGGTGTGTTTAGAGGAACATTTCTTGATTTTTATACTTTTCGTACATTTACGAGGATTTTTTTTTTAATTTTTGGACAGTTATGAAATTATGTAAGTTTTTTATAATATTTTCATTTTGATATTTTTAAGTCATTGGTGCAATTCAAATATTTTTGAGGTGTTTTTAGGTACTTTTCTTGATATTTATATTTTGAGCTTATATGGAAAAATTAATATTTTATTTTTCGAAGGTTAAAAAAAAGAAAAAAAGAAATTGATCTTTTTTTCATTTTGATATTCAAAGGTCATTGGAGCAAATCAGAAATTTTTGAGGTGTTATAAGTTCATTTCTTGATTTTTGTATTTTTCAAACATTTAGAAGGAAAATTTTAGTTTTTTTGTTATTTTCCGGACATTTATGAAAACGAGTAAGATTTAGATCATTTTTCTTTTCGATATTCTTAAAGTCACTGGTGCAAGATAAAATATTTTTGAAGTGTCTTTATGTACTTTTCATGATTTTAATATTTTTGGACATTTATGAGGAAAAACGATTTTTTTTGTCATTTTTCGGATAAATGAAAAAGAGTAAAGTTTTGATCGTTTTGTCATTTTGATTTCTAATGTCATTGGTGCAATTGAGAACTTTTTTGAGGTACTTTTAAGTACATTTCTTGATTATTTTTTTCAAGACACTAACGAAGGGGAAAAAAAACTATTTTTTGTTTTTTTCGGATAGTTACACAAAAAGTGTTGTAAGATTTTGATCATATTTTTGTTTCTATATTCTAAGGTCATTGGTGCAATTAGTAAAATTTTTAGGTGTTTTTAGGTACTTTTCTAGATTTTTATATTTTCAAAGATTTATGAGGAAATTTTTATTATTATTATTTTTCAGACAGTTACGAAACAGAGTAAAATTTTATCATTACATCATTTCGATATTCTAAGGTTATTGGTACAATCCAAAAAATATTCGAGGGGTTTTCAGGTAAATTAATTGATTATTATATCCGACATTTATGAGGAAAATTAATTTTTGTTATTTTTTGGATAGTTACACAAAAGAATAACATTTTCATCAATTTTTTCGTTCGATATTTAAGTCATTGATGCGATTCAAAATATCGTTGAGCTATTTTTAGGTACTTCTCTTGATTCTTATATTTTCACACATTTACGAGGAATAATTTAATTTTTAAAAATATTTTTCAGACATTTACTAAAAAGTGTAAACTTTTGATAATTTTTTCATTTCGATTGTAACACCCTGTATTCTATGTGTACTAGTTCTATTTATATAATGCTTATAAACTGCCTTGTGGTATAGTTATGTATTCGGTTTCCTATGCAATTAGTGGTAATAAAATAGGTTTAAAGTGAACTGTCTAGAGATTTTGATGCGACCCAATTAAGTTGATGTCGATGGAAGTATTTACACTTGAGAAAACAAGGTGGTATTTGAGTCTAAAGTATATAGTGACATGGTGTATATAAGTTCTAAGTTATGTTAAAGTTATTAAGGTCTAGATATGGAACAAAATATTGAGGTGCTTGCTTGACTTCACTAAGCTAGTAAGTGACAAGTAGGTGCATCACCTACTTTGACTTATTGACCAGCCCAAAGGACCAAGTAGGTGCATCACCTACTAAGACTCTTTGACTGTGTTATTGGGCCAAGTACACTACACCTATTTGCATAAATTTAGCCCAAGTTGAATACAAGAATAAGGGGAAAATGGACAGACAAGGCCCAATCTTCCCAAGCCCACAAGAAATAATTTTAATGGAAAACTAGGTGCATCACCTACTTAAAGGTGTGGCCCAAATTAAAGACACATGTTGGCTACAAATGAAGTACAAGAAAGGTGGCAAAAGGGCCAATGTTCTTAAGTCCAAAAAGTCCAAATGAAAAGTCCAAGTAGGTGGGTCACCTACTTGACAAATTATGGCCCAAAATAAGTGAGAAAGTCGGCCAAAGCAGGTCCCTTTAAAAGAGATTGGTATCAGCTTTTTCCAACCATTTTTACTTTGACAAAATATCTGATTACTAGAGCTTTCTCTCTTCTCTCTCTTAGATTCATACAACAACCATTAAATACCATTAAGGTTCTTGAATAATAGGTATTTCAAGCTATTGGAAGGTATAATTTAAGACAAGTTAAAGGAGGACAACCTTTACCTTGAAGAATCCAAGTCTTATCAAGTGGTAGTTATGTCCAGCAAGATTAGTGATCTGAAGAGAAAGAGCTTAAGTCATACGTTTTGAATTGTATAGCAAGGTATGTAAGGCTATTTGATTTCCTATTTGTTTGGCATGAATCCAAAACTTGCATTACAAAAAGTAAGCTTTCTAAGTTCCCTTGGTAGTGACTGATCAATAGTGCAATTCCTACTCCCTAGAGCATTGAAGTGGGTACTCTAATATGAGTTTGTTACTAAATGTGTGTTTTTACTGACCAAGTGTTAGCATGCAAGGTTTAAACTTGTTTCATTGTCAAAGTACCCCTAGCACGTATTTCCCTTATATAAGTCAAAGTGATCCTAGATTACACATGGTACATATGTTTATAGGATGGATATACGATCTGCCCATATCTTGCCAACTTGCTTCAATTGTTTATAGATATGTAATCTTGTCACATGTTCATATGTTCCCTTTCTTTTTTATTACTCTCATTGTGTTAGACTGTAATGTTACCTCACAGGATCACTACTTGCTCAATTGTATGTTTATACACTTACTTAGAATATGTATCCGTCCTTAAGTTGAATCTGCCTACATCTCCCCTTGGTTCCACATGCATGAACACCTTGTATTTGTATCATATAGAGTTCATATCTCTTGGCTGAATTTTAAATTGTCTTCACTGGATGTTCTTCAATTTGAGATGTCGAAATGATTATCGAGTCATATAAGTTCCTAAGTACTACGTTCAAGTCACATTTTCTTCCCATGTCATTGTTATTATCGTAAGTCCATATTCATATGTCTTCTACTACTGGTCTGTAGTTCCAAATCTAAACAAGGATTATGACCACCAAAATAACAATCACAAACAAGTTATGAACATCAAAAAGAACAATCTCAAAAGAGTTATGATTATCTAAAGAACAATCTCAAAAGAGTTATGAACTGATAAACAACAATCTCAAAGATGAAAGAATCTAAGTGAAGTAATCTGTATGTTTATGGGTGGAAGCTCAGGGGCGAAAGCCTAGCATGGGCCGATCCCGATTGGTATAAGAGGGTGGCAGCTCAAGGGCGAAAGCCTAGCATGGGCCGATCCCAATTGGTATGGAAGGGTGGCAGCTCAGGGGAGAAAGCCTAGCATGGGCCGATCCCAAATTGTGGAATTATGAGGACAACATCCCAGGGGTTAAAATGCCTAGCATGGGTCATCCTCTTCTACCACTGATCAGCTGGTCATTTGTATCATATATTGTATAAAGATTATAAAGTACAGAAAAGTAGAGAAAAGAATGTAACATGCACGATTCCACAAGTACAAAGCAAATGTGGTCTCTAATCCATATCTATTGGTATTTGGTTTCACTTGAGCTCTCATGTTAAACAAGGTTGTATTATGCCTTACATATTCAGTACATTCTTTCGTACTGACGTCCCTTATTAGGGACACTGCATTTCATGCTGCAGGTACAAGTACTCAACTAGTAGATCTTCCCAATAGAAGCACATTATACTCAACGGATGTTGGTGAGCTCCAGGTTGATTCGGGGCTTTGCCGAGTCTTTACTATGCGTATTTTCATAGTGGTACCATCATGGATTCTAGTAGAGGCTTTGTAGACATTGTAAAGTTATCATCTGTATCATAGTTTCACTTGTCACATATAGCGGTTCAGCTAGTCAAAATGTATTGTATATGAAGCTTCTCATCAGTAATCTGCATAGTAGTTTACTTTCTCATCATAGATTACCTGTAAAGCATGTGTTCATAAGGTACTTGTTCGCCTCACCTAGGGTTGGAGGCTGACAAAAGTGGTGTCAGAGCAGTTCGTCCTAGGGGGTCTACAAAGCCGTGCCTAGTAGAGCCTTTGTTATGAATGTGTTGCGCGCCACATTTATAATTAGGGGGCTGCTTGGACATTTAGGAAATGTTACCTTCCTTCATATTCCTGATCGTGCGATAGAGCGAAGTTAAGAAGCCCATTTCCAGTTGTACCAGATCATGCTATTCATATTAACTATGGTTAAGGTTAAAAGTTTTTAAAGTGTCAGCATGTAACATACAGAAAGGACCTCAAGTTACCAAAAGTTTGACTAGATTGAGCTTATTTTATTCGACCATCTCACTCCACAAGGTATGTAAAGGCTTTTATATTATTTGCATTTAAAGTTGCATTTGTACCATTTGCATCATGTTGGTTCAAAAATGATTTGTTACCTAGTTACATATATTTGCTGTAGCATTTCCAAGGACAACTTCTTAGGAGGATGTAACCAGCTCTTGAGTTCTATATTTCCTCCATACTTACAGGATTTATTCCTATAGAGGACACTTGTTCTTAGTCTTTGATATACATAGAATTTTCAGCGTTGCATATGTTCTCGAAATTGATGTAGCCAAACCAGTTTCTTTGAGTTCAAAAAAGCCAGTGGTACAATTTTATAGGTGGATGTATCAGTGCAATAGTGTTACTACAGATACCCCTAATTGACTGACAAAGCTCAAATTCTCACCGTATGTCCTCCCGAGTATGTTAATGTTTGGCATTTATATGGTATGTGCCATCAACTTTGAATAAGTACTAATAACATTTGTTTCATGATTATAAAATTTAGGGATAAGTGTGCCAATTGCTGCAAATGATATATGTGTGGTGGTTCCTTTTATGATCTATGTGTTGGCTATAGAGAATTAGTGTGTGCCTAAAGGGTAAGGATAACGAAAAGAAAGTTGATTGGTTAGAACTAAGTTGTGATTAGTTGGTTGTACATAATGGAATCTAGTACATGAAGCTGCTAGTTTTGATTAAAAGTTACTTGTTAGATAGTAAGCTTGTGAGAATGAAGCTTAAATTACACAGGCCGAATATGTACAGACAACTTCTCATTAGAAAGAGATGGAATATGTCAAATTCCCTAAACATAGGAGTAGGGGTGATATGAGGATGCTATAGAGGAGTGAGATAGGTGGTTATGAGAGAGTGATTGCTAAAGCGTATGCGGTAAGAAAATGTTATCAACTCTTCAACGCTAACGAGTTTTAATGGCGCACCTGGGAACAATTTTGTGAACCTTTGTTACACAGAGAAGTCAATTTAGTATCGATTCAAGTTTTGATATTTAGTCTTGATAACAACAAGAAAAAAAGAGGTGAATTTCATGTTACCTAGATAGAAGATGGACCTCGTTCATCCACATCATTATATAAATAGAAGTAGAGCATTATACATATGTATAGACTTCCATCAAATTGAATAGAGATTACCGGATTCATTTAATATATGCCAACAATAATTCATCAGTCCTAGTCCAGTTAAGGGAAATGAAAAAATTGATCCTATGCATATTGCTAGTTGTTCTTATTTGCTATCTTGCATGGAAAAAGAGTCGGAGCACCCTCACTTATTATGAAAAAAGAAGAAGGAGGAAATCTATTAGTATGGCCAGACCTATCTAATTAAGCCCAAATCGGCTAACTCTAAGACGTTATGAATCACGATATACCTTTATAGGTACCTGGCATTTACATGTTATTAGAGTTCATATTTCATGGTGCGTTCAAGCTTCACTATTTATTTTCTTTTTCAAACTTCAAGGGGCATCATGCATTGAATGTGATATTACACAAGCTAGTAATGAAGGCAAAGTTGACCTCGGCCTCCTACTCTAAAAGATGAACTATTTTTTTGAGGATTTTCTTTTTCTATCTTAACTGTCCTATTTATATTGACCTAGACGGAAGCCAAGTCCCAATAGCAGAACACCTATAAGAATTCTTAGGAGATTGGAGATAGTAGATGGGAAAATCAATTGTATTTGTTTTGAGGCAAGTAAGGAATATGAGCAGAACTATCCCACCTGTAACTTAAACGCTTAAGACAGTGTGTTTACCTTAGTACGGTAGAGTGGTTCTATAGGATATGTCGTAGTTTCCAAAGATGATTTGTTATATAATTATACATGCTGCATGTTCTATAACTTATCTATTTGTATGTCATTTTCCCTTTGTGGATTGCCTTCTCACAGGTTAACTAACGTCATGGAATGCTTACATGCAAGTGTTATCCGCTTCAGAGCACCTGTTTATTGATGTTTTCATAGGAACTTTTCCTTACATGTTATTTATTGCACAGGTTACTTCCCACAGGCCACGTGTCCATATTGTATGGGTAATGTATGCTAGTTAATCATATGCCCATTTCTATATATTTTGCATACCTCGTAGCCTACTTGCTTAAATATTTCAGGCCTTATAACTTTTCTGGCCATGTGTTATGTGCTCACTTGCTCATATTTCATATCTGTGCTCATTGACATGTTAGTCCACCTATCCATACAATATAATGCACTTGCTCAATGTGATTTGTGTTCCATAGTTCATTTTCTGATATGTTTACATGTCATATCTACTTCATGTCTTAGCATGCATCATGTGATCATCTAGTCCATTCCTACATTCCCTATAGTTCATTCGCTCACACGCTAACCTATAGATCATATGCACTCGTACACCATGTATTTCTGTAGCTTAATGCACGTATACCTTGTGCGCTCCCTTTTGGGCTAGTCTGCCTATGTGTCATGGCCAATGTGACTTATTCATCCGTATACTATGCCTATGCTTATTGATTTGAGTTTTGAACAATTTGGGAAAATATTTCCTTGTATCATTATGTAGTGAAGATTTTGACCAGAAAAGGTTGGGCATATATGTAAATTTAATCAAGCATAGATAAATAACTTAGCATAATACCCTATTCGCAGGAACGACATAAAACTTTAGATTTTATATTAACAACTATGCGTTCTTAAAAGACTCACCGCTTAAAAGTGTCATGAAATAAAAGAGAAAAGAAAGTACTGCCCCGATAGCCTATGATTTTATGTATCCGTTCATATACAAAAAAAAAATTGGGAGATACTATAGTTATTCTTAATTATTAAGGCCCGGTAGCTAAGCTCAGAATGTGTAACCATAAGTAACATACTTGGGAATAGAAGATGGTAGAGAGATACTAAGTAACCCTCCTCATTTTAAATATCAATATAAGGATCTAAGATCATGTGGTCCCCTTATATGATCATGAATCTTGCTAGAATTTGTTCATTTGATATGTCCTTTGTGTTTCTTGTGTTTAGGTATATTACAGTCTTATTTGTATGACTACTACTTGTGTATCTTCAGTGAAAATAAATGGTAAAGAAGGGATTTAATTTTTCATATTACTATTTCATGAATCATATCTATCGAGACGTCATGCTAGATTTGTGTATACATATTTTAGGTTAGTCTATGGATTTAGGATAGTCCTTCCTATTTACATTGGGGAATCTCGCAAATCTCTATATGAAATTCAGATATTAACCGAACTACCAGGTGTACCTATCATTCGAGGACGAATGATCATAAGAGGGGGAGGATGTAGCACCCTGTATTCTATGTGTACTAGTACTATTTTATAATGCTTATAAACTGCCTTGTGGTATAGTTATGGATTCGGTTTCCTATGCAATTAGTGGTAATAAAATAGGTTTAAATTGAACTGTCCAGAGATTTTGATGCGACCCAATTAAGTTGATGTCGATGGAAGTATTTACACTTGAGATCACAAGGTGGTATTTGAGTTTAAAGTATAAAGTGACATGGTGTATATAAGTTCTAAGTTATGTTAAAGTTATTAAGGTCTAGAAATGGAACAAAATATTGAGGTGCTTGCTTGACATCACTAAGCTAGTAAGTGTCAAGTAGGTGTATCACCTACTTTGACTTATTGACCAGCCCAAAGGACCAAGTAGTTACATCACCTACTAAGACTCTTTGACTGTGTTATTGGGCCAAGTACACTACACCTATTTGCATAAATTTAGCCCAAGTTGAATACAAGAATAAGGGGAAAATGGACAGACAAGGCCCAATCTTCCCAAGCCCACAAGAAATAATTTTAATGGAAAACTAGATGTATCACCTACGTAAAGGTGTGGCCCAAATTAAAGACACATGTTGGCTGCAAATGAAGTACAAGAAAGGTGGCAAAAGGGCCAATGTTCTTAAGTCCAAAAAGTCCAAATGAAAAGTCCAAGTAGGTGGGTCACCTACTTGACAAATTATGGCCCAAAATGAGTGAGAAAGTCGGCTAAAGCAGGTCCCTTTAAAAGAGATTGGTATCAGCTTTTTCCAACCATTTTTACTTTGACAAAATATCTGATTACTAGAGCTTTCTCTCTTCTCTCTCTTAGATTCATACAACAGCCATTAAATACCATTAGGGTTCTTTAATAATAGATATTTCAAGCTATTGGAAGGTATAATTTAAGACAAGTTAAGGAGGATAAACTTTACCTTGAAGAATCCAAGTCTTATCAAGTGGTAGTTATGTCCAGCAAGATTAGTGATCTGAAGAGAAAGAGCTTAAGTCATACGTTTTGAATTGTATAGCAAGGTATGTAAGGCTATTTGATTTCCTATTTGTTTGGCATGAATCCAAAACTTGCATTACAAAAAGTAAGCTTTCTAAGTTCCCTTGGTAGTGACTGATCAATAGTGCAATTCCTACTCCCTAGAGCATTGAAGTGGGTACTCTAATATGAGTTTGTTACTAAATGTGTGTTTTTACTGACCAAGTGTTTGCATGCAAGGTTTAAACTTGTTTCATTGTCAAAGTACCCCTAGCACGTATTTCCCTTATATAAGTCAATATGATCCTAGATTACACATGGTACATATGTTTATAGGATGGATATACGATCTGCCCATATCTTGCCAACTTGCTTCAATTGTTTATAGATATGTCATCTTGTCACATGTTCATATGTTCCCTTTCTTTTTTATTACTCTCATTGTGTTAGACTGTAATGTTACCTCACAGGATCACTACTTGCTCAATTGTATGTTTATACACTTACTTAGAATATGTATCCGTCCTGAAGTTGAATCTGCCTACATTTCCCCCTTGGTTCCACATGCATGAACACCTTGTATTTGTATCATATAGAGTTCATATCTCTTGGCTGAATTTTAAATTGTCTTCACTGGATGTTCTTCAATTTGAGATGTCAAAATGATTAGCGAGTCATATAAGCTCCTAAGTACTACGTTCAAGTCACATTTGCTTCCCATGTCATTGTTATTATCGTAAGTCCATAATCATATGTCTTATACTACAGGTCTGTAGTTCCAAATCTAAACAAGGATTATGACCACCAAGATAACAATCACAAACAAGTTATGAGCATAAAAAAGAACAATCTCAAAAGAGTTATGATTATCTAAAGAACAATCTCAAAAGAGTTATGAACTGATAAACAACAATCTCAAAGAGGAAAGAATCTAAGTGAAGTAATCTGTATGTTTATGGGTGGAAGTTCAGGGGCGAAAGCCTAGCATGGGCCGATCCCGATTGGTATGAAAGGGTGGCAGCTCAGGGGAGAAAGCCTAGCATGGGCCGATCCTCTTCTACCACTGATCAGCTGGTCATTTGTATCATATATTGTATAAAGATTATAAAGTACAGAAAAGTAGAGAAAAGAATGTAACATGCACGATTCCACAAGTACAAAGCAAATGTGGTCTCTAATCCTTATCTATTGGTATTTGGTTTCACTTGAGCTCTCATGTTAAACAAGGTTGTATTATGCCTTACATATTCAGTACATTCTTTCGTACTGACGTCCCTTATTGGGGACACTGCATTTCATGCTGCAGGTACAAGTACTCAACTAGTAGATCTTCCCAATAGAAGCACATTATACTCAACGGATGTTGGTGAGCTCCAGGTTGATTCAGGGCTTTGCCGAGTCTTTACTATGCGTATTTTCATAGTGGTACCATCATGGATTCTAGTAGAGGCTTTGTAGACATTGTAAAGTTATCATCTGTATTCATAGTTTCACTTGTCACATATAGCGGTTCAGCTAGTCAAAATGTGTTGTATATGAAGCTTCTCATCAGTAATCTGCATAGTAGTTTACTTTCTCATCATAGATTACCTGTAAAGCATGTGTTCATAAGGTACTTGTCCGCCTCACCTAGGGTTGGAGGCTGACAAAAGTGGTGTTAGAGTAGTTCGTCCTAGGGGGTCTACAAAGCCGTGCCTAGTAGAGCCTTTGTTATGAATGTGTTGCGCGCCACATTTATAATTAGGGGGCTGCTTGGACATTTAGGAAATGTTACCTTCCTTCATAATCCTAATCGTGCGATAGAGCGAAGTTAAGAAGCCCATTTCCAGTTGTACCAGATCATGCTATTCATATTAACTATCGTTAAGGTTAACAGTTGTTAAAGTGTCAGCATGTAACATACAGAAAGGACCTCAAGTTACCAAAGGTTTGACTAGATTGAGCTCATTTTATTCGACCATCTCACTCCACAAGGTATGTAAAGGCTTTTATATTATTTGCATTTAAAGTTGCATTTGTATCATTTGCATCATGTTGGTTCAAAAATGATTTGTTACCTAGTTACATATATTTGCTGTAGCATTTCCAGGGACAACTTCTTAGGATGATGTAACCAGCTCTTGAGTTCTGTATTTCCTCCATACTTACGGGATTTATTCCTCCTATAGAGGACACTTGTTCTTAGTCTTTGATATACATAGAATTTTCAGTTGCATATGTTCTCGAAATTGATGTAGCCAAACCAGTTTCTTTGAGTTCAAAAAAGCCAGTGGCACAATTTTATAGGTGGATGTATCAGTGCATTAGTGTTACTACAGATACCCCTAATTGACTGACAAAGCTCAAATTCTCACCGTATGTCCTCCCGAGTATGTTAATGTTTGGCATTTATATGGTATGTGCCAACAACTTTGAATAAGTACTAATAACATTTGTTTCATGATTATAAAACTTAGGAATAAGTGTGCCAATTGCTGCAAATGATATATGTGTGGTGGTTCCTTTTATGATCTATGTGTTGGCTATAGAGAATTAGTATGTGCCTAAAGGGTAAGGATAACGAAAAGAAAGTTGATTGGTTAGAACTAAGTTGTGATTAGTTGGTTGTACATAATGGAATCTAGTACATGAAGCTGCTAGTTTTGATTAAAAGTTACTTGTTAGATAGTAAGCTTGTGAGAATGAAGCTTAAATTACACAGGCCGAATATGTACAGACAACTTCTCATTAGAAAGAGATGGAATATGTCAAATTCCCTAAACATAGGAGTAGGGGTGATATGAGGATGCTATAGAGGAGTGAGATAGGTGGTTATGAGAGAGTGATTGCTAAAGCGTATGCGGAAAGAAAGTGTTATCAACTCTTCAACGCTAACGAGTTATAATGGTGCACCTGGGAATAATTTTGTGAACCTTTGTTACACAAAGAAGTCAATTTAGTATCGATTCAAGTTTTGATATATAGTCTTGATAACAACAAGAAAAAAAGAGGTGAATTTCATGTTACCTAGATAGAAGATGGACCTAGTTCATCCACATCATTATATAAATAGAAGTAGAGCATTATACATATGTATAGACTTCCATCAAATTGAATAGAGATATTACCAGATTCATTTAATATATGCCTACAACAATTCATCAGTCCTAGTCCAGTTAAGGGAAATGAAAAAATTGATCCTATGCATATTGCTAGTTGTTCTTATTTGCTATCTTGCATGGGAAAAGAGTCGGAGCACCCTCACTTATTATGAAAAAAGAAGAAGGAGGAAATCTATTAGTATGGCCAGACCTATCTAATTAAGCCCAAATCGGCTAACTCTAAGACGTTATGAATCACGATATAACTTTATAGGTACCTGGCATTTACATGTTATTAGAGTTCATATTTCATGGTGCGTTCAAGCTTCACTATTTATTTTCTTTTTCAAACTTCAAGGGGCATCATGCATTGAATGTGATATTACACAAGCTAGTAATGAAGGCAAAGTTGACCTCGGCCTCCTACTCTAAAAGATGAACTATTTTTTTGAGGATTTTCTTTTTCTATCTTAACTGTCCTATTTATATTGACCTAGACGGAAGCCAAGTCCCAATAGCAGAACACCTATAAGAATTCTTAGGAGATTGGAGATAGTAGATGGGAAAATCAATTGTATTTGTTTTGAGGCGAGTAAGGAATATGAGCAGAACTATCCCACCTGTAACTTAAACGCTTAAGACAGTGTGTTTACCTTAGTACGGTAGAGTGGTTCTATAGGATATGTCGTAGTTTCCAAAGATGATTTGTTATATAATTATACATGCTGCATGTTCTATAACTTATCTATTTGTATGTCATTTTCCCTTTGTGGATTGCCTTCTCACAGGTTACCTAACGTGATGGAATGCTTACATGCAAGTGTTATCCGCTTCAGAGCACCCTTGTTTATTGATGTTTTCATAGGAACTTTTCCTTACATGTTATTTGTTGCACTGGTTACTTCCCACAGGCCACTTGTCCATATTGTATGGGTAATGTATGCTAATTAATCATATGACCATCTCTATATATTTTGCATACCTCGTAGCCTACTTGCTTAAACATTTCAGGCCTTATATGCTCACTTGCTCATATTTCATATCTGTGCTCATTGACATGTTAGTCCACCTATCCATGCAATATAACGCACTTGCTCAATGTAATTTGTGTTCCGTAGTTCATTTTCTGATATGTTTACATGTCATATCTACTACATGTCTTAGCATGCATCATGTGATCATCTAGTCCATTCATACATTCCCTATAGTTCATTCGCTCACACGCTAACCTATAGATCATATGCACGCGTACACCATGTATTTCTATAGCTTAATGCATGTATACCTTGTGCGCTCCCTTTTGGGCTAGTCTGCCTATGTGTCATGGCCAATGCGACTTATTCATCCGTATACTATGCCTATGCTTATTGATTTGAGTTTTGAACAATTTGGGAAAGTATTTCCTTGTATCATTATGTAGTGAAGATTTTGACCAAAAAAGGTTGGGCATATATGTAAATTTAATCAAGCATACATAAATAACTTAGCATAATACCCTATTCGCAGGAGCGGCATAAAACTTTAGATTTTATATTAACAACTATGCGTTCTTAAAAGACTCACCTCTTAAAAGTGTCATGAAATAAAAGAGAAAAGAAAGTACTGCCCTGATAGCCAATGATTTTAGGTATCCGTTCATATACAAAAAAAATTGGGAGATACTATAGTTATTCTTAATTATTAAGGCCCGAAAGCTAAGCTCAGAATGTGTAACCATAAGTATTAGGGAAGGAATAAAATATAACATAACATACTTGGGAATAGAAGATGGTAGAGAGATACTAAGTAACCCTCATCATTTTAAACATCAATATAAGGATTCAAGATCATGTGGTCCCCTTATATGATCATGAATCTTGCTAGAATTTGTTCATTTGATATGTCCTTTGTGTTTCTTGTATTTAGGTATATTACAGTCTTATTTGTATGAGTACTACTTGTGTATCTTCAGTGAATTACATGGTAAAGAAGGGATTTAATTTTTCATATTACTATTTCATGAACCATATCTATCGAGACGTCATGCTAGATTTGTGTATAGATATTTTAGGTTAGTCTATAGATTTAGGATAGTCCTTCCTATTTACATTGGGGACTCTCGCAAATCTCTATATGAAATTCAGAGATTAACCAAACTACCAGGTGTACCTATCATTCGAGGACGAATGATCATAAGAGGGGGAGGATGTAACACCCCGTATTCTATGTGTTAGTACTATTTATATAATGCTTATAAACTGCCTTGTGGTATAGTTATGGATTCGGTTTCCTATGCAATTAGTGGTAATAAAATAGGTTTAAAGTGAACTGTCCAGAGATTTTGATGCGACCCAATTAAGTTGATGTCGATGGAAGTATTTACACTTGAGATCAGAAGGTGGTATTTGAGTCTAAAGTATAAAGTGACATGGTGTATATAAGTTCTAAGTTATGTTGAAGTTATTAAGGTCTAGAAATGGAATAAAATATTGAGGTGCTTGCTTGACTTCACTAAGCTAGTAAGTGACAAGTAGGTGCATCACCTATTTTGACTTATTGACCAGCCCAAAGGACCAAGTAGGTGCATCACCTACTAAGACTCTTTGACTGTGTTATTGGGCCAAGTACACTACACCTATTTGCATAAATTTAGCCCAAGTTGAATACAAGAATAAGGGAAAATGGACAGACAAGGCCCAATCTTCCCAAGCCCACAAGAAATAATTTTAATGGAAAACTAGGTGCATCACCTACTTAAAGGTGTGGCCCAAATTAAAGACACATGTTGGCTGCAAATGAAGTACAAGAAAGGTGGCAAAAGGCCAATGTTCTTAAGTTTAAAAAGTCCAAATGAAAAGTCCAAGTAGGTGGGTCACCTACTTGGCAAATTATGGCCCAAAATGAGTGAGAAAGTCGGCCAAAGCAGGGCCCTTTAAAAGAGATTGGTATCAGCTTTTTCCAACCATTTTTACTTTGACAAAATATCTGATTACTAGAGCTTTCTCTTTTCTCTCTCTTAGATTCATACAACAGCCATTAAATACCATTAGGTTCTTGAATAATAGGTATTTCAAGTTATTGGAAGGTATAATTTAAGACAAGTTAAGGAGGACAACCTTTACCTTGAAGAATCCAAGTCTTATCAAGTGGTAGTTATGTCCAGCAAGATTTGTGATCTGAAGAGAAGGAGCTTAAGTCATACGTTTTGAATTGTATATCAAGGTATGTAAGGCTATTTGATTTCCTATTTGTTTGGCATGAATCCAAAACTTAAATTACAAAAAGTAAGCTTTCTAAGTTCCCTTGGTAGTGACTGATCAATAGTGCAGTTCCTACTCCCTAGAGCATTGAAGTGGGTACTCTAATATGAGTTTGTTAGTAAATGTGTGTTTTTAATCTACCAAGTGTTAGCATGCAAGGTTTAAACTTGTTTCATTGTCAAAGTACCCCTAGCACATATTTCCCTTATATAAGTCAAAGTGATCCTAGATTACACATGGTACATATGTTTATAGGATGGATATACGATCTGCCCATATCTTGCCAACTTGCTTCAATTGTTTATAGATATGTCATCTTGTCACATGTTCATATGTTCTCTTTCTTTGTTATTACTCTCATTGTGTTAGACTGTAATGTTACCTCACAGGATCACTACTTGCTCAATTGTATGTTTATATGTACTTACTTAGAATATGTATCCGGCTTTAAGTTGAATCTGCCCACATTTTCCCCTTGGTTCCACATGCATGAACACCTTGTAATGTATCATATAGAGTTCATATCTCTTGGCTGAATGTTAAATTGTCTTCACGGGATGTTCTTCAATTTGAGATGTCAAAATGATTATCGAGTCATATGAGCTCCTAAGTACTACGTTCATTTGCTTCCCATGTCATTGTTATTATCGTAAGTCCATATTCATATGTCTTCTAGTACTGGTCGGTAGTTCCAAATCTAAACAAGGATTATGACCAACAAAATAACAATCACAAACAAGTTATGAACATCAAAAAGAACAATCGCAAAAGAGTTATGATTATCTAAAGAACAATCTCAAAAGAGTTATGAACTGATAAACAACAATCTCAAAGATGAAAGAATCTAAGTGAAGTAATTTGTATGATTATGGGTGGAAGGTTAGGGGCAAAAGCCTAGCATGGGCCGATCCCGATTGGTATAAGAGGGTGGCAGCTCAGGGGCGAAAGCCTAGCATGGGCCGATCCCAATTTGTGGAATTATGAGGACAACATCCCAGGGGTTAAAATGCCTAGCATGGGTCATCATATTCTACCACTGATCAGCTGGTCATTTGTATCATATGTTGTATAAAGATTATAAAGTATAGAAAAGTAGAGAAAAGAATGTAACATGCACGATTCCACAAGTACAAAGCAAAGGTGGTCTCTAATCCTTATCTATTGGTATTTTGGTTTCACAAGAAAATAGGTTCTACGGATTGAAAAATGGATTTGGGGAGTTTAAAACTTACCTTTAGCCTAAAAAATGGTGAAAAATTATCAAGAGCTCGTCTGGAGTTTCCTCCTGAGCCCTAAAAGTAAAAAATACCAAATAGGATCGTTTTAGAGTTTATTAGTGACTTTATAACACATCTATCCAGCTCCAGCGGGCCAATCCCGCTGCATCGATGCTGCATAAGCGGCCTATATCCTGCTACAGCGGCCTCAGCGCGGACAAAATGTACTCATTCACGAAAAGATCAATTTCGGGAGTTCTACTCGTCCAAATTCGATTACGTAAAGTGCTATGGGCTTGTTATCTTCTTACCTATCCACTCATGTAATAAAAATCACAATTAGATCTCTTATTCATTACTAGATTTTACCTACACCTTAATGAATTCGATTTTCTTTCAAATCTGGACTAGATTAGGTAATTCCAAGTTACTACGAAAGAGTTTTCTAGCCCCAATTCTTTCTACATTGACTTTTCCATAACGACGGAATCAGGTCGTTACAATATTGGTTTCGTTGCAAAATACTGATTTTCTATCGACAACATTCAAATTCAAATAATTAAAAAATTCAAATTCTCAATCTCTACGACGTATAGACCATAAAATATTTTCAGGAACAAGCAAATCAAAATTAGTTTTTTCTGTATTTATTTTTTGAGTTTGAGGTTGCCAAATGAATTCGTCAAAATTCTTTTTATCAACATATCTTTGATTAGCTTGGTGTTTACTTTTATGAACCAATCAAATACCTATGGTTTGATACATAATAGATTTTCCATTACATTTTACAGACAACAAAATAGGTTCGATAATCAATGCCCCCTTCTTCATCAAGTCTGTAAGAAAATTTACCTGAATCTGCTATATATCCAAACTCATTTCTCTCCTTTGAATTGATGATATAGTATTTATTGTTGGATTTATTGGTCGAAGAAGAATACAATATACCTTGATATTTTCGAGCATTTTTGGATTCAAAGCATCGTTCCATCTCAATTGAAAAAGCAAATAACGTTTCAAGAACAATCTAGTTCTGCTTCCATGTTGCTTTTGTATTGTTTTTTTTATTTGGACCCTGTTTTTATGTCTGATTCCACGTAATCTTTTTCAAGATCAGTTTGATGCTTTGAAAAACAGGGCTCAGATTTCCTTTGTTTTCTATATCTGATCCACACTCTCTTTGACTTGGGGGTTCTTTTGCTTCTTAACTTCGATTTTTTATTTTTTTATTTGATGGTAGAAAAAGTTTTGTTTTTGATTTTTATTCTGACTAACATTTTCATTTGTATTCAAATACAAATGAAAAAGAAGGAATTTGCTTGGTATAATCCACTATTTTATTTTATAGACATTATAAAGCAGTACAAATTCTGGAAAGAACCAAAACTGCAGATGCAATATGGGACGATTAAATATCTTTCGTTCATTGCCATCCAATCAAAAAAGACTTTTTTTCAATTTTTTCTTCTAAATTTTGATGAGTTGTAAGATAAAAAATCCCTTTTGTTCTCATTTTTTTCCAATTATTTTATAATTATTAATACCAATTTTAGTATTTGAATTATTGTTGGTATCGATCTTACCCTGACTTCAATATCTCCTTTTTGTCTAAGAGAAAGATGGATATTTTTCAATCAAAATATTTTCTATCGAGATTTCTTTCTTTATCTAGAATATTGCCCTTTCTTAGATAATTATTGATATGAAGATTGTCGGGCATATCAACAAAGTTGTGTTTGGACGTGTTGGAATTATACAAAATTTCTAAGTTCCTTGTTACTTGAAAGGGTAATGTAGAAAAAAATGAGTCACTTTTATTTTCATATTTGATCGATTTATATGCTAAAAGACCATATGTATAACAATTTTTTAAAATTATCTTTATGGTTTGATAATGCATAGAGTTCCAAATCATTTTCTTTTTGTAATGAATTAATTGGTTCTTTTCATATGAATCCCATTTGTTTAAGTTTCTATTTTTCTTTTGATTCATACAACTTTGATTAACCCTAGTTCGCCATTGTTTGGCATTAATCTAGACCATGTAATCTGAGATAAATCGTATTGATAATGACATCTTAATCAGTTTTTCCATTGATTGATTCTATAACTCTGAAGGTTCTTATGTTTTAATTACAAATGAAATATTCCTAGTGTTTGAAAATAGTCCTTTATTTTAGTCTTAAGGAAACAAGACGTTGTGTTATATTGAAGAACATATGTTAATTTAGACAAATTAATAACTTGGGTTTATGATAATTTGTAAAATACATATGCTTGTGGCAAGTAGGATAAAGCACAAAAAATATGTGAATTTTTCTTACTAATATTATAAAGTGACTTTATATAGTTGAAATAAAGCTAAAGCAATTCTTTTTATTATTAATTTTTTTCTTGATTTATTTCATGATTGGAGATGAATTTCTCAATCAATTTATTTGTTGATTCAAGAAAGAGTTGTGAAGTAATTCTAGGAATATTAATGATAGATAAAATTAGACTTGTGTATAATCTTTGAATGAATAATTTTAGAAAATAATGAAAAATTTCCATATTGCTCGAGTTTTTCTACTTTTTAATATTTGGAAAAAAAATAAAATTTGGTGCTTCGAATTTTTAATATTATTTGTTTTATAAGGATTGACGTGTATTTATGGAGTTACTTTCTTTTTCTCTTTTGTAATTCTTTCTATTTGATTTTTGATTGTACTTGTTCTCTCAGTCAAATCCTTCATTTTTGTTTCTATCAGTGAAGAATTTGGCCAATTTCCAGATTCAATTTGACGAAGTAATTAGTTAATTATTTGATTACTAATTAGATAATCTTTTGCTTTTTTTGTTTCATTGGATTCAGATATTTATTTGAATCTAAATGATACAATTGGATTTACTTCTGAAAGTTCTTTTATTATTTTATTTTTTTTATAAATTCTATACTTTTGATAAACCATTTTGTGGTTTCTTTTTAAACTCTTCTTGATAATTTTGTTTTTTCTTTTAAAAGTTTTAGAGTTAGAAAATTATTGCTTTTTGATTTTTTTTCGAGTTTCTTAAAAATGGGTTCAAAAAAGGAAGGGTGCTTTCAGAAAGAACTAAAGGGAAGTTCAGCTTCCATTCACCAAACTGTTAAAAAACAAAAATCATTTTTCATTAGCTCTTCGCGGAAGGGGTACAATTTAGATATATGCCAAAGGTTTCAGACAAAAAGGAAATAAAATTTTGATCTTAATCCAGTCTCTAAACCATTCTTTGGGAAATTCTGTTTCTAATTGATCATTTTTTTATTTCGATATTCTAAGGTCAGTGATGCAATTTGAAAATGTTTCGAGGTGTTTTTAGGTACATTTCTTAATTTTTATATATTTGGACATTTACGAGGATTTTTTTTTGTTATTTTTCACACAGTTACGAAAAAAGATAAAAGCTTGATCATTTTTTTATTTCGATATTCTAAAGTCATTGCTGCAATTAAAAAAATTTAAGGTATTTTTAGTTACTTTTGTTGATTTTATATTTTTGGACATATACTAGGATAAATTTAATTATTTTGTTATTTTCGGAAAGTTATGAAAAAAGAGTAAACTTTTGATCATTTTTTTGTTTCTGTATTCTAAGGTCATTAGTGCAATTCAGAATTTTTTTGAGGTATTTTTAGATATATTTCTTGATTTTTATATTTCTCGGACATTTATGAGGAAAATTTTATTTTTTTAGTTATTTTTCGGACATTAACGAAAAAGAGTAAAATTTTGATCATTTTTTTTCGATATCCTAAGGTCATAGGTGCAATTAAAAAAAATTGAGGTGTTTTCGGTGCATTTTTTTATTCTTATATTTTTCTCGAGGAAAATTTAATTTATTGTTATTTCTCTGATAGTTAATAAAAAGAGTAAGATTTTGATCATTTTTTTTGTTCGATATTCTCAGGTAATTGGGACAATTCGAACATATTTTGAGGTGTTTTTAGGTATATTTCTTGATTTTATATTTCATACTTTTACGAGGAAAAATTAATTTTTATATTATTTTTCGAACAGTTACGACAAAGTGTGAAATTTTGATAATGTTTTCGTTATATATTCTAAGGTCATTGATGCAATGCAAAAAAAATTTGAGGTGTTTTTAGGTACATTTATTGAATTTTATATTTGTCGGACATTTACGAGGAAAAATAGTTTTTTTTGTTATTTCTTCAACAGTTAGAAAATAGTTAAATTTTGATCATTTTTTCGTTTCGATTACTAAGGTCATTGGTTCAATTTGGAATTTTTTTGAGGTGTTTATAGGTACGTCTTTTTATTTTTATATTTTTTTGGACATTTAAGAGGAAATAATTATGTTTTTTTTTATTTTTCGGATAGTTACAAAAAATGTAAAATTTTGATCATTTCTTCGTTTAGACATTCTAAGGTTATTCGTGCAATTTGAAAAATTTTGAGGTTTTTAAGGTACTTTTCTTGATTTTATACTTCCGGACAATTTACTAGGAAAAACTAATTTCTTTGCAACTTTTCAAAAGTTACGAAAAAAAGTAAAATATTGATCATCTATTTGTCTTGGTATTTTAAGGTCATTAGTGCAATTCAGAAATTTTTTGACGTATTTTTAGGTACGATTCTTGATTTTTATATTTTTGAAAATCTTTTAGGAAATCTTTATTTTTTTGTTATTTTTAGAACAGTAAAAAAAGTAAAATTTTGATCATTTTTTCAGTTTTATATTCTAAGGTCAAGGCGCAATTCAAAATGTTTTTAGGTGTTTTTAGTACATTTCTTGATTTTTATATTTTTTGGACATTTACGAGGATAAATTAATTTTTTATATTCTTCGGATGATTACAAAAAAACTTGAATTTTGATCATTTTTATATTCTAATGTCATTGTACAATTTATAATTTTTTTTGAGGTGTTTTTAGATACATTTCTTGATTTTTATATTTTCGGACGTTTACGAGGAAAAATGTAATTTTTTAGTTATTTTTCGGACAGTTATCAAAAAGAGACAAATTTTGATCATTTTCCGTTATGATATTTAAGGTCATTGGTGCATTTTGAAAACTTTTGAGGATCTTCAGGTAAATTTCTTGATTTTAATATTTTTCGAACATTTACGAGGAAATTTTTTTTCGGAAAATTATGACAAATAGTGAAATTTTGATCATTTTTTAAATAATCTAAGGTCATTGATGCAATTTGAGTTTTTTTTTGAGGTTTTTCTTGATTTTTATATGTACGAGGAAAAACTTTTTTTTTGTTATTTTCCCAGCAATTATGAAGAAGTGTTAAATTTTGACAATTCTTTTGTCTAGATATTCCAAGTTCTTTGGTGCAATTTGGAAAAATTTTGAGTTGTTTTTAGGTACTTTTCTTGATGTTTATAATTTCGCACATTTATGAGGAAAATTAAATTTTTCGGAAAGTGATGAAAAGAGTAAAATTTTTATTACTTATTTGCTTCGATATTCTAAGGCTAGTGGTGCAATTCAAAAAAATTTTGAGGTGTTTTTAGTTACATTTCTTGATTTTTATATTTCTCAAACATTTATGAGAAAAAAATTATTTTTTTGTTATTTTTCGGACAATTATGAAAAAGATTAAAAATTTTGATCATTTTTCGTTTCTATATTCTAAGGTAATTGTTGCAATTCAAAATAATTTTGAGGTGTTTTTAGGTACATTTCTTGATTTTTATATTTCTACCATTTACGAGAAAATGTTTTTTCTTGTTTTTGGACAATTACGGAAAATAATAAAACTTTGATAATTTTTTCGTTAAGATATTCTAAGGTCACTGGTGCAATTCAGAATTTTTTTGAGGTGTTCTTAGGTACATTTCATGATATTTATATTTTTCAGACATTTACGAGGAAAAAAATTATTTTTTTGTTATTTTTCAGACACATAGGAAAAAGAGTAAAATTTTGATCCATTTTTTAATTCGATATTCTAAGGTCATTGGTGCAATTCCAAAAACTTTTGAGGTATTTTTTTGGTACTTTTCTTGATTTTTATATTTTCAGACATTTACAAGGAAAATATTATTATTATTTTGTTATTTTCTGGAAAGTTACGAAAAATGTAAAATGTTGATCATTTTTTCGTTTCGATACTAAAAACTCTTATTACCATCAAGCACAGTCAGCCCTAACTATCTCTACAAGTCAATATTTCAATCGACATAACACCTCAAACTCATGTACACTCTTCAATTTCAAAAGACTAACCTAATCTTTGTACACACTTTCTTACTAGAATCATCAATTTCCTTCACCCAAGTATACTCAATAGAACTTCTTTTATCCATAAGCTTGTCATTTTGGTATTAATTCACTCCCTTATTGATTAATATAAAATCACCAGTCCTCATACTACCCTCCTTTTTTAACAAACAAGATAGGAGCACCCCACGGGGAAACACTAGGACATGTGAAATCTTTATCAAGAAACCCTTGGATTTAAGTTTTAAGATCTCTCAATTATAACACCACATGAATAGACTCAATAGAGGAGAATTCGATCTCCACATCCCAAATATGAGTCAATTACGCCAAACAATCATGTCCTACCAGTTTTCTAGCATGAATGAAAGAATATGATCTTAGCGAGCTTAGGCTTGTACACGCCTTCCCACACTAATCTTTCCCTACCGGGGATCTCTAGAGTTACCGTCTTGGAATCACAATTAAGCCCAGTATAATAGGGAGACAACCAAGTCATGCCTAAGATTATATCGAGTCAGTCATATCCAACTTAACCAAATCAACCCAAATATGAGAATCCACAACACAAAAGGACAACACGATATACATGATATGACTGACTCCTCAACTAGGGTAGAAACATGGATGAGGGCATCAAGTACATCACAGACCACATCAAATCTCACAGCAATTGAACTGACACATACGAATAAGTAGAACCCGGATCAAACAACACATTAACCATTCGGTCCCAACAATTATAGTACTTGTGATCACTACATCCGACCCTCATATGCCAAGGTTTTCCACAATTTTAACACACATTATAACTTATATTTGATTGCTGAACACGGAGGTAAAATACTGGGTCCAAAAATTTTGACTAGCAAAATAGGCAGACAGGACTAAGATTATGTCTCTCCCTGTCCCGCTCTAGAGATAAATCCTGCTCCAGCAGCATCGCCCTCGCGGGAATAATCCCACTCCAGCGGCCAAAGCGGAAACAGAACCCAGGCCAACTAATTTTCTGGGATTTTTCTCTTTTCTTATTTTTACAAAGGTTCCCAGTTTTACTTAGCCATTTTTAGACTAATTTTCATAACTAGGTTAATCATTGTCTACCCCCTAGTCAATCGTAACGACACAATCCAACTCATTCTCATTAATTCAACACTATAATCCACACATTCCCAGGATACACCCAAACATTCACTAGATTTTCAGTTGGTCGCAACGCACATCAAGATTTATCTCTTTCAAACCACATTGTAATTTATCTAGCCCCTTGCGTCTAATCTCATGATGATTTTACTTTTACAACAAGTCCCACGACACTCAACTATTTACAACATACATAATTTCAACGACCAGGTCAACATATTGTACATATCAATGTTCAGGTAAATGTTTATTATGCACTTAATCACCTCATCACATTCAAGCAATTACAACTTTACATTCGCAGTTAATTCAGACAACCAGAAGCATGCGTTCAAAGTTTCCAAGATACAATTCTACAGATAAGTCTAAATTTTTATTTAATTAGTTCGTTCCATAAACAACCATCAACCATGCCTTATATGATCCCTAAGGCCAGATACCAATTGGAACCTTCTCAATTTTAATTATCTTGCTTGTGTTCCATCTAGTTCATTCCTTTGAGACACCAATTGGAATCGAAAGATACCAATTGGACTCAACTCATACTAAAAACAATAATAGTAGCTAGCGAGCCCCATAAAACTGCTAATTTCAGTTTTAGAACTTGGCTAAATTCTTAATCGCCTTAAACCTTAACTGGTATTGGTAACCAGACCTTAAATCCATGTTAAAGAAAATTGATGCACCTTGCAATTTGTCAAATGGGTCGTCTACCCGAGGCAATGGCTACTTGTTCCGAATGGTAACCCTACTCAACTGTCGGTAGTCTATACACATCCTCACTTGCTAGTGATTTATTACCACTTCTATTGCTCTACTTCGGACCGTATAGTGAAGGAGAAAAGATACCAATTTGTATCACCTAGATACCAATTGGATTCAAATCATAACACGAAGGAGTAGAAAGAAGTGAATATTTTTCCTAAAGTCCTATAGCCTCTCAAAGAAAAGTACGAACGTCTTCGTACCGTTCCACAATACTCTACTAGACTCATTTTGGTACAATGAGATAAACAAATCTAGGCTGTGATATCAATTTTGTCACGACCCAAACCATCGTGATGACACCCACACTAACACTCCGGGGGGAGAACCAGTACTAATATCCAAATAAAGCAAATAATCTAAAATAAGGTATTTAAGTTACGGAAGCAAGTTAAATAAACTAATACAATGCGGAAAAAATACTCCTAGAACCTGAAAGTCAATGTACCAAAACTCTAACAACGATAAGTCTAAGAACAAGGGGTACAACCACGAAACTAAACAATAATGTGATTTTTTCCGCATTGTTTTATCCCATTATTGTTTACTTTCGTGGTTGTACCCCTTTTGCAACTGTTAGAAAAATAACAATAAAATAATGATTTCCTCTAAAATATCCGAAAATATAAAAATCTAGAAAAGTACCTATAAACAACTCAATTTTTTTTCCAATTGCAAAAATGACCTTAAAATATCGAAATGAAAAAAAGATCAAAATTTTACCATTTTTTGTAAATGTCCAAAAAATAAAAAAAAATTCCTCGTAAGCATCCAAAAAATATAAAAATGAAGAAATGTACCTAAAACACGTCAAAAATATTTGTAATTGTACCAATAACCTTAAAAATATAAAAAATGATCAAAGATTTACTCTTTTTTGTAACTGTCCGAAAATAACAAAAAATATATTTTTTCCTCGTAAATGGCTAAAAATATAAAAAACAATAAAAGTAACTCAAAAACCTCAAACAAATTTCGAATTGCACAATGACCTTAGAATATTGAAACGCAAAAATGACCAAATTTTACTCTTTTACGTAACTGTCTGTAAAATAACTAAAAAAATAATTTTTCCTCAAAAATGTACCTAAAACAACTCAAAAAATTTCCGAATTAAACCAATGACCTTAGAATATCTAAAAAAAATTTTTTAAAAAATATGACACTTTTTGGTAATTGTCAAAAAATAACAAAAGTATTAAATTTTTTCTCGTAAATGTGCGAAAATATGAAAATGAAGATAAGTACCTAAAAATTTTCCAAATTGCACCAATGACCTTTGAATATGGAAACAAGAAAATATTAAAAATTTAATCTTTTTCGTAACTATCCGAAAAATAACAAAAAAAAATTTGCTCTTTAATATCCGAAAAATAAAAAAATAAAAAATGTACCCAAAAACACCTCAAAAATTGTCAAATTGCATGACTTTAGACTATCAAAACAAAAAATATCAAAATTTTACTTTTTTTCATAATTGTCTGAAAATCAAGAAAGATACCTAGAAACATTTAGAAACACCTCAAAAATTTTCGAATTGTACCAATAACCTTTGAATATTGAAACGTAATATGGATCAAATTTTTACTTATTTTTCGTAAAATAACAAAAAAATTAAGTTTTCCTCGCAAAAGTCTGAAAATATAAAAATCAAGAAAAGTACCTAAAAACACTTCAAAAAAATTCTAATTGCATTTATTATGACCGTAGAATAACAAAATGAAAAACTAATCAAAATTTTACTCTTTTATTATATTTGTCTAAAAAATAACCATAAAAAATAATTTTTTCCTCGTAAATATTCGTAAGATATAAAAATAAAGAAATATATCTCAAAACACATCAAAAAATTTCCTATTGCACCAATGACCTTAAAATATCAAACAAGAAAATGTTAAAAGATTTACTCATTTTTGTAACTGTACGAAAAATAACAAAGCAATTAATTTTTTCCTCATAAATATCCAAAAATATAAGAATCAAGAAAAGTCTCTATAAACACGTCAATTTTTTTGAGAATCGCACCAATGACTTTGGAATATCGAAATGAAAAGTGATCAAAATTTTACATTTTTTCGTAACTTTACGAAAAAATAACAAAATATAAATTTTTCTTCGTAAAAGTCCGAATATATAAAAATCAAGAAAAGTATCTAAAAACACCTCAATTTTTTTGGAATTGCACCAATGACCTTAGAATGTCGAAAAAATGATCAAAATCTTACAGTTTTTTTTAATTGACAGAAAATAACAAAAAAATAGTTTTTTCTTCGTAAATGTACAAAATTATATAAATCTAGAAAAGTACCAAAAAAACACCTCAAAAAAATCTTTGAACTAAATCAATGACGTAAGAATATCAAAACAAAAAAATGATTAAAATTTCACACTTTTTCATAATTGTTCGAAAAATAACAAAATCAAGAAATGTACTAAAAACACCTCCAAAAAATTTTGAATCGCACCAAATTACCTTCACATATTGAACAAAAAATTATCAAAATTTTACTCTTTTTCATAACTGTTCGAAAAATAACAAAAAAAAATATTTCCTCGAAAATGTTCGAAAATATAAAAATCAAGAAAAGTACCTAAAACACATCAAAAAAAATTCAAATTTCACCAATTACCTAAGAATATCGAAACTAAAAAATGATCAAAATTTTACATGTAATAGCTGTCTGAAAATAACAAAAAAATAAATGTTTCCTCGTCAATGTCCTAAAGATATCAAAATCAAGGAATACACCTTAAAAAACCCCAAATTTATTTTAATTGCACCAATGACATTAGAATATTAAAACAAAAAAATTATCAATTTTTTACTCTTTTTCAAAACTATCCGAAAAATAACAAAGAAAATTATTTTTTCCTTGTAAATGTCTGACATTATAAAAATCAAGAAAAGTACCTAAAACACCCTTATAATATTAAAACGAAAAAAATTATCTAAATTTTAATCCTTTTCGTAATTGTCTGAGATATAAAAATTAGAAAATGTACCTAAAAACACATCAAAAATTTTCTGAATTGCACCAATGACCTAAGAAGATAAAAAAGAATGATCAATTTTTTATGCTTTTTCGTTACTGTCCAAAAAATAATGAAGAAATTAAATTTTTTCCTCGTAAATGTCGGAAAATACAAAAATCAAGAAAATTACAAAAAAACAGCTTAATTTTTTTTTGGAATTGAACCAATAACCTTAGAATATCGCACCAAAAAAAAAGAAATTTTTACTCTTTTTCTAACTGGCCAAAAAATAACAAAAAAATTAATTTTTTCTTGTAAATGTATGAAAATATAAAATCAAGAAAAGTGCTTTTCAAAACCTCAAAAATATCAAATTTCACCAATGACCTTAGAATATAGAAACGAAAAAATCATCAAAACTTTACTCTTTTTCGTAAATGTCCAAAAAATAACAAAAATATTAAATTTCCCTCATAAATGTCCAAAATATATAAAAATCAAGAAATTTAATTAAAAACAACTCAAATATTTTTCGAATTGCACTAATAACTTTAGAATATCGAAACGAAAAAAATGATCAAAATTTTACACTTTTTCGTAACTTTTCAGAAAATAACAAAAAAATAATAAATATTTTCCTTGTAAATGTCAAAAAATATAAAAGTCTAGAAAAGTACCAAAAATCACCTCTAAAGTTTTTGGAATTGCACCAATGACCTTATGATATCAAAACAAAAAAAAATGGATCAAAATTTTACTCTTTTTCTTAAGTGTCTGAAACTAAGAGAACAAAAAATTATTTATTTCTCGTAAATGTCAGAAAAATATAAATATCGTGAAATGTACCTAAGAACACCTCAAAATAATTCTGAATTGCACCAATGACCTTAGAATATCTTAACGGAAAAACTCTAAGAGTTTTATTATTTTCCGTAACATTCCGAAAATAACAAAAAAAAATTATTTTTACTCGTAATGGTCGAACATATAAAAATTAAGAAATGTACCTAAAAACACCTCAAAGGTATTTTGAATTGCAATAATTCCCTTACAATATAGAAAATAAAAAAGATCAAATTTCTACTCTTTTTCGTAACTGTACGAAAAATAACAAAAAATAATAATTTTTTTCTCATAAATGTCCAAGAAACATAAAATCCAAGAAATGTCCCTAAAAACACCACTTTTTTTTTTTGAATTGCAATACTGGCCTTAAAATATCGAAATAAATAAATGATTAAAATTTTACTCTTTTCATCACTTTCCAAAAAATTAAAATTTTCTCGTAAATGTTCGAAAATAATTATAAAGAAAACTACCTAAAAATACCTCAAAAAAATTCCAAAATGCACCAATGACCATAGAATATCTAACGAAAGAATTATAAAAATTTTACACTTTTTCGTAACTGTACAAAAATTAAAAAATAAGATTTTTTTCGTAAATGCGCGTAAATATAAAATCAAGAAAAGTACCGAAAAAACCTCAATTTTTTTTTTTAATTACACCAATGACCTTAGATTATTAAAACTAAAATATGATAAAAATCTGACTAATTTTCATAAATGTTTGAAAAAATAAATTTTACCTCGTAAATGTTCAAGAAATATAAAAATCAAGAAATGTACATAAAAAATCCTCAAAAGTTTTCAAAATGCACCAATGACATTAAATATCAAAATGAAAAATAACCAATTTGTCTTTTTTTTGTAACAGTCCGAAAAATAACAAAAAATTATATTTTTCCTCGTATATCCAAAAATATAAAAATCAAGAAATGTGCCTAAAAACAGCTGAAAATATTTCTGAATTGCACAAATGACATTAGAATATCGAAATGAAAAAATGACAAATTTGAAATTTTTTCGTAATCATCCGAAGAATAACAAAAAATTAGTTTATCCTCGTAAATGTCGGAAAAATATACAAATAAAGAAATGCACTAAAAACACCTCAAAATTTTTTGAATTGCGCTTATGACTTTAGAATATCGAAACAAGAAAATGATCAAAATTTTACTCTTTTTTTACCGTCTGAAAAATAACAAAAAAATAATTTTTTTCCACATAAATTTCGGAAAATATAAAAATCAAGACTTGTGCCTAAAAATACCTCAAAAATTTCTGAATTGCAATAAAGACCTTAGAATACCGAGACAAATAAATGATCAAAATTTTTCCTCGTATATCCAAAAATATAAAAATCAAAAATAATCAAAATTTTGAACTTTTCGCTCACCCCTTACTCTACCCCCCCCCCCTTTTCGCTCACCCTCCTACTATATCCTCTCCTACCCTTTGTTGTACCCTTCCTTACCCCCTGTTGTAACCTACCCTCTACCCCCCTTCCGCTCTCGCTCTCCTCCCATTACTCTAACCCCTTACTCAAAACCCCTCTCCCCTACCCTCTACACACCCACACCCCGCCCCTTCCGCTTACCCCTACCCTCTACCCCCCCCTTTTTGCTCACCCTTACTCACCCCCCCCCTTTTCGCTCACCCCTTACTATACCCCCCTTCGGCTCACCCCTTACTATACCCCCCCCCTTCAGCTCACCCCCTTACTCTACCCCCCCCTTACCCTCCTACTATATCCTCTCCTACCCTTTGTTGTACCCTTCCTTACCCCTGTTGTAACCTACCCTGTACCCCCTCCCCCCCTTGCCCCCCTTACCTCCCTCCCCTATCCCCCCTTCTACCTCCCCTCCCCTATCCCTCGCTACGCTCACCCTCTTACTCTACCCCCCCCCCCCTTCGTCTCACCCCCTTACTCTACCCCCCCCCTTACCCTCCTACTATATCCTCTCCTACCCTTTGTTGTACCCTTCCTTACCCCCTGATGTAACCTACCCTGTACCCCCTCCCCCCTTGCCCCCCTTACCTCCCTCCCCTATCCCCCCTTCTACCTACCTCCCCTATCCCTCGCTACGCTCACCCCCTTACTCTACCCCCCCCCTTTCGTACACCCCCTTACTCTACCCCCCCCCCCCCGCTTCCATACACCCCCTTACTCTACCCTCCCCCCCCTTCCGTACACCCCCTTACTCTACCCCTCCCCCCCCCTTCCGTACACCCCCTTACTCTACCCTACCCCCCCTTTCCGTACACCCCCTTACTCTACCCCTCCCCCCCCCTTTCGTACACCCCTTACTCTACCCCTACCCCCTTTCCGTACACCCCCTTACTCTACTACCCCTCCCCCCCCCTTTCGTACACCCCTTACTCTACCCCCCCCCCGCCTTCCGTTCACCCCTTACTCTACCCCTCCCCCCCCCTTCCGTACACCCCCTTACTCTACCCCTCCCCCCCTTCCGTACACCCCCTTACTCTACCCCTACCCCCCCTTTCCGTACACCCCCTTACTCTACCCCCCCCCCCCCTTTCGTACACCCCTTACTCTACCCCTACCCCCCTTTCCGTACACCCCCTTACTCTACCCCTCCCCCCCCCCTTTCGTACACCCTTACCTACCCCTCCCTTTCGTACACCCCCTTACTCTACCCCCCCCCCGCCTTCCGTTCACCCCTTACTCTACCCCCCCCCCCCCGCCTTCCGTTCACCCCTAACTCTTCCCCCCGCCTTCCGCTCCCCTCCTACTCTTCCCCCCTGCCTTCCGCTCACCCTCCTACTATATCCTCTCCTACCTTTGTTTGTACCCTTCCTTACCCCCTGTTGTAACCTACCCTCTACCCCCTCCCCCTCCCCCTCCCCTCCCCTTGCCCCCTTACCTCCCTTACCTCCCTCCCCTATCCCCCCTTACCTCCCTCCCCTATCCCCCCTTCTACCCTTCTCCGCCTTACCTCCCTCCCTATCCCTCTTCTACCATGATCCACTCTACCTCCCGTACCCCCTCCCCCCCTTGCCCCCCTTACCTCCCTCCCTATCCCCCTTCTACCTACCTCCCCTATCCCTCGCTACGCTCACCCTCTTACTCTACCCCCCCCTTTCCGTACACCCCCTTACTCTACCCCGCTTCCGTACACCCCCTTACTCTACCCCTCCCCCCCGCTTCCGTACACCCCCTTACTCTACCCCTCCCCCCCTTCCGTACACCCCCTTACTCTACCCCCCCCCCTCTTCCGTACACCCCCTTACTCTACCCCTCCCCCCCCCTTCCGTACACCCCCTTACTCTACCCCTCCCCGCCTTCCGTTCACCCCCTTACTCTTCCCCCCCGCCTTCCGCTCACCCTCCTACTCTTCCCCGCTGCCTTCCGCTCACCCTCCTACTATATCCTCTCCTACCCTTTGTTGTACCCTTCCTTACCCCCTGTTGTAACCTACCCTCTACCCCCTCCCCCTCCCCCCCCCCTTGCCCTTACCTCCCTTACCTCCCTCCCCTATCCCCCTTAACCCCTCCCCTATCCCCCCTTCTACCCTTCTCCGCCTTACCTCCCTCCCCTATCCCCCTTCTACCATGATCCGCTCTACCTCCCTCCCCTATCCCCCCTTCTACCATGATCCGCTCTACCTCCCCCCTCCCCCTCCTCTCCCGCTCTCCCTTCTCCTCTCCTGCTAGCCCTTACCTACCCCGTGCTCTACCCCTTCTTCTCTCCCTTCTCTCCCTCCTTACCCTCCTACCCCGTCTCCCTCCCTTCCCCTTGCTAGACCTCTCCCTCCCTACCCCGTCTCCCTCCCTTCCCCTTGCTAGACCTCTCCCTCCCTACCCCGTCTCCCTCCCTACCCCTCTCCCTCCCCTCTACCCACCCCTGGCCCTACCATTTACCCTACTCTGCTCTACCCCTCTCCCTCCCATTTACCCTACTCCGCTCTACCCCTCTCCCTACCTCTCTACCCTACTCCGCTCTATCCCCCTCCCCCCTCTACTCTACTTTCCGCCCTACTCCGCTCTACCCCCTCCCTCTCCCTCTCCCTTTCCCCCACCTCCCTCCCTATCTCTTTCTACCCTTCCGCTCTACTCTTCCCTCTACCTCCCTCCCTCCCTTACTTCTACCATGCTCCGCTCTACCTCCCTCCCTCCCCTACTTCTACCATGCTCCGCTCTACCTCCCTCCCCTATCCCCCCTTCTACCCTGCTCCGCTCTACCTACCTCCCCTATCCCCTCTTCTACCCTTCTCTGCAGACCTCCTTCCCCTATCCCCCCTTCTACCATGCTCCGCTCTACCTCCTCCCCTATCCCCCCTTCTACCATGCTCCGCTCTACCTCCCTCCTCTATCCCCCTTCTACCATGCTCCGCTCTACCTCCCCCCTCCCCTCCTCTCCCGCTCTCCCTTCTCCTCTCCTGCTCTCCCCCGTCTCCCTTACCTACCCCGTGCTCTACCCCTCCTTCTCTCCCTTCTCTCCCTCCTTACCCCCTTGCTATAGACCCCTCCCTCCCTACCCCGTCTCCCTCCCTTCCCCTTGCTAGACCTCTCCCTCCCTACCCCGTCTCCCTCCATACCCCTTGCTAGACCTCTCCCTCCCTACCCCGTCTCCCTCCATACCCCTCTCCCTCCCCTACCCTACCCCTGGCCCTACCCCTCTACCCTACTCCGCTCTACCCCTCCCCCTCCCATTTACCCTACTCCGCTCTACCCATCTCCCTACCTCTCTACCCTACTCCGCTCTATCCCCCTCCCGGGCTACCCTACTTTTTGCCCTACCCCCTACTTCGCTCTACCCCCTCCTCCGCTCTACCCCCTCCCTCTCCCTCTCCCTCTCCCTCTCCTCTCCGTCTCCCCCTTTCCATATCTCCTTCTACCCTCCCGCTCTACTCTTAGACCCTCTACCCACCCCCTCCCTCCTCTTTACCCCTTTTACCTTACCCTTTACCCCCACCTCTTTCTCCCTACCTCCTACCCCATACCCCCTCTCTACTCTCCTACCTCCTACCCCTTACCTCTCTACTCCCTACTTCCTACCCTCCTACCCCTTTCCCCGCTCTACCCCCCAACCCCGCTGTACCTCCCTACCCCTACCCCCCATCCCCCGCTCTACCCCCATCCCCCGCTCTACCTCCCTACCACCGCTCTACCTCGCTCTACCCTGCTCTACCTCCCTACCCCGCCCTACCCCGCTCTACCTCCCTACCCCGCTCTACCTCCTCCCCACTACCCCGCTCTACCTCCCTCCCCCCTCCCCCCCGGGGGCCAATCCCCCTTCTCCCCTACTTCCCCTCCCCATCCCCTTACCCGCGCTTGCTCTACCCCTTTCTCGCTCCTCTTTAGACGCCTCTACCCGCCCTAACCCCCCCCCCCACCCCCCACATCATTTAAATTAAATAAAGACAAGTGAAAGTTTTGACTAAAATATTGAAGTGTGTTAAAAATATAAGAGTTGATGATGTAATAGTTCATCATTTGGAAAAATTGATTAAGTTAATATTACATTTTAAAGTTAAAGTTAACAAAACAACAAAACAATAAATAATCACAATTAAGCAGTTTAAGAGTAAGGGAGAGATTGAATTGGGCCTCTCTTGAGCCAAATTACCTTCTACTTTTGGGGTTTAAAACTCAATTACTTTGGGGCAACCATTCAAAGTGTCATTAAGAATCTCACGCTTAACAAATGCTAAATTCCTTAAGAACAAGAGAAGGAAAACTCAATAGTAAATAATTAGTTTTTCTAGTAGAACAAGTGAGACAACTTGAGTACCAAACAAAATGTAACAGTAGTTTCAGGCATGTTCATTATTTTACTAACCACAAAATTTAAATAATTAAATGAGACATGTATTTTTTTAATACAATATATTGTATATCAGTTGCCTTTTTTGGGCTTTTGAGACTTGAAAACTCAATTTCCAGCCTTGTATTGCTTCCAAACATGTTCACAGTCACCGGCTGGTTGACTCGACGAGAAATTCATTTGGGTCTTCTGAAGACCCAAATGAAATGCGAAGGAAGGGGGTTTGAGTCCGAAAGGGACTCGGGGTAGATTTCACATGCCACGAAATAAATAATAACTAGATATAGTATTCGATAATAAAATCTTTCAACCATAAGTCTAAACGACAAGGAGGATTGAACAGTTACAAAGCAAAGGCAACAAACAGTAGCAAAAAGTAACGTGTGTAGAAAAAGAAAGGAAAATTCATCTTAGAAATATCCAAAACAAAGGAAAATTCGAGTAGGTTCAAGTGTAGTTTAGTTGAAAAAATGGAAGAAGAAGCAAGTTAAGGATGAATTGGATCGAATTAAACAAACTGAGAAAAACGAGTGGTGGCGCTTCGAGAAAGCCTTGGCAATCAGCTGCCATCCGTTCTGAACTGGAAAAGAAGACGCAGAAGAAGAAAGAAGAACAACAAAGGCTTGATGAACAGGGTGCCGCAATTGCTGAAGCAGTTGCACTTCAGGTTCTCTTGGCTTCTTCATATGATTTGTGTAAGCTGAGAAAAAAGGGAAGAAGGATGGAACACGTGGGATCTTAACAACAGTTTTGACTTCTTTGTGGCAGAGGAAGACCCATGCTTCCGCGCTTGACTTTTCAACATATTCAGTTGATGGAACAGACTGGGTTTCTTGTGCAAGTGGGTACGGATGCATATCGAATGAGTGGGGGAATTCTGAGTGGATGGTTTCATCCGAAACTTGGGTAAGGGATGATATTAACCATCAATACTTTGATGCGGGAAATTGGGAGGTTGCAAGAATATCTCCTGGTTTTATTGCAGCACAGTCTTTATCATTTCTTCGGATAGCTAAAGATGCTCTATAATAGTAGACTTGTATGTCTTCCAATCAGGTGTTGAGGGAGTGAGTTGCAAGTCTTGGGTTTGTAATCCAGTTGCTGGTCAGCAACTGATATTTTCTTTTTTCCTTTATGGATTTGAAACTCACCACTTCGTTTGTGTTATGCTATATGTAAGCTTTTTACTCTTGCTTGTGTTTTAAAAAACATACTGCTGGCAAAATATTAAGTAAAATTGATAAGTAACTAAAGCAAAAAAACTATGAGCATAAACCAACACTAAAGAGACTATGAAACAAAAGAATAACGATGATCCTAATAATAAGCATTACTGGATTGGAATTCATGCCGTAAAATCCATCATATATTGCTACTGGTTCGCATCTAAAACCTATCCAAACTGTACCAAAATAAATTCAAACAAAATGAGCTAGACAAACTATTTTTGATCAAATTGAACATTAGAACTTGAAGCCTCATAGCATTTCTGAACATCAGACGGAGATATACAACGACTAAGTTAAAAGATGTGTAAAGGATGTTAACATACTAAGAACACATTGTAACTCAAGCCAAAATAAAAATAAACTTATAATGCTATAACACACACACCTCAGATTGTGAAGAAGCATATTATTAACATGAAAATAAATACCTAAGAACAAGACAACTACAAGATTGAGCAAAATTTCCATATTTTGACTAATGAACAACGCTCAAAATAGAACTGAGCCACACTTGGAGAGAAAGGTAAGCAAGCAGATTTTACAGCTCCATTTCGATAACCCGGAACAGTTCCAGCTGGTGAAAGAGGTAGACACACTTAGAGACGAGCTATCAATAAAACCTATGAGCCTTGACAAACTACTAACATAACCATATGAAATAAAAATCGAAACACAAGGACATCATTTTAGATATGCCCCAGACAAAGAAGATTCTATGTATCCTTTAGCACAGATGGAAATCTATCACGATCAAATCGAAAATGACTATCAAAAGCGCAGGTAAGCAGTGGATAGCAAAACACATAGCAGGCACACTTAAAATTGCAACTGAATTAATGACATACCATCTTGAACAAACTTCAGCATATCCTATCATAGAATTTCAACTTACCGTCTTCTGCTTACAATAACATATCCCATGTAATCCCACAAGGTGGGGTCTGGGGAGGGTAAAATGTATCCAGACCTTACCCCTACCTTGTGGAAGAGGTAGAGAAGTTGTTTTCAAAAGACCCTCGGCTCAAGTAACGCATATCAAATCAATTTTAAAAGATATAATACAGAAGTAAAGCAGAAATGATTTAACTAATCGAAAAATCATTACACAAAAGTGGAACAGTAACAACAAGGAAATAATGCAATAACTGAAGCTTGAAGCTTTAAAATAAAAGCTTTTCTTATCAGGAAAAAAAGAAAAGGAGCTACTTTCCTCAATGAGGGTAGAAGAGGATGATAGTTGACTGATGTATGTTTTCTAACAAATACTATGCCCTGCCCAGGTACTTGTCAGAAATGTGCCACCAGATCCTGATGAGTTAGTGAGTGAGCTGGTAGAGCACTTCTTCATGGTCAACCATCAAGATCATTATTTTTCATCAGGTTGCAATTCATACGCCGTATATTCTCATTTAAAGGATTTGCTCGCTGCCAAACTAGAGTTTTTTTCAAACTATTACATCTGTTTTGTTTTTGTACTGACCTCTAAAGGACTTCCATAATCTTAGCTTTTGATATATCCTCAAATCATTTGTCAATATCAATGAAGGTGAAGATGGTGTTATTGCGAGTTCACTGTAGGTGGGGCAAAAAATGAGTTAACCATATGCATCTCACTATTTCAGGGACTTCACCACCGACTTCAAAATTAAAGATGAAGAGTTCTTTAGCATAGTTTTGACCCAATTGAACTCACTCAACTAGACACAAAAAAAAAGACTTGTAATTAAAATGGGGCTACGTAACTTATAACATGAGATTTAGCAACAAAGAGCCAGACTTGTCATATAAATCTGAAGACACAATATGCTAAGTTACATGGATAATCTTGAAAACAAGATGAAGTAATGAGACATGATGGATAAAAAAACAATAAAGGGGACAAAGTGAGGAAGAAAACAAAGTTGGACCAATTCATGTAAGGACGAACGAAATCAGCAAGAAGAACAAAACAGAACGGTGACTTAATCACAGACCAAGGATTCAAGCTAAGACGACAAGAAAAAGACAAGCAAGAGCTCTTAAAACACATAGATTAGTTTTGAAATAAACTGATTCTTCTTTCAACTTATTCACACATAAACAGAGAAAAAAAAAAGAATTTGAAAGCTTGGCAACAAGGTTATAAAGGCAAATTTCAATATACCATGAGTTAAAAGCCAAATTATGCATGGATAGCATTCAAGTTATGCGAGATCAGAAATCACCCTTCGAGATTAAGCTAACATAGACGAGAATCTATAACAAGGAATCAAAAACAGCCAAGACTAGGATCAAACAATGAAGAAACAATCAGTGCACTCATGATCACAATCAAACCAACATTGGACAATTTATAGATTCACCATTTTACATACAACAGCTCATATGGTTCAAATCAAAACAGAAAAAAGGCGAAAAAATATACCTCAGTGATGGGAGACTACGAGACGAGTGAGAAATTTCCACTGCCACACAAGAAACTCCAATGAACAAAGCAGGAGCGTCCTAATTTCAATTTTTTCAACACCGATGAGAGAAGGGGGGTTTATATAGAGGTTGAATTTGGGGAAAAAAGAACGTTGGATGGGAAAATTCAAATTGTTGTGAATTTTTTTTGAACAACGTTGGGTTTTATAGATAAACGTTGGGGAAAAAAAGATGAACGTTGGCTTTTGCTGATGAAGTTGTTGGGCTGAAAATGATGGGCTGGGTCGTTTGCTTGTTAGAATTGGGCTGGTGGAACTTATCAATTTTGCTCATATTAGGTCTCACTTATTTGAGAGAAAAAGTTTACAAATGTTATTTAAAAATTCATTTCTTAAAGATAGTTTTGAAAAATTATAATTTTTTCTATATTTTTTAATATTCATGTTCAGTCAATTAACATATAAACTATATAAATTGAAACTAGAGTAATTAATATGGTGACACTCTACAAATTTTCTATAAACAGTTAATTTATATTCTTTTTGAGGTTTTATTCTCTTAAAATAATTTCAAAAATGAAATTGTACATTACGTTTCTCCATCCTCTAATATTGTTATTTTTGGATTTAATTTCCGTCAGTTGCGTGCAACTAAAATTATTTTAGGTGCGCACGGGGTAAACCCTACTCCTATGCAATAACTCACAAATCACGTAGGAGGGGTAATAAAACAATTTAACTTTTAACCTTGATGAAATGATTCATAGTTAGAGAAATATCTAAAGACCACAAATTTTAAAAGTATTTTTTAAAAAATAAATTGTGTTAAATTAAACATACCATATAAATTAAGACGAAATAATGTTGTATATATGGTTTGAATTGACACTTCAACGAATGCTCTAGAAAGTTTTGTGTAGGTACCCCCTTACCTACCCTCTCCACCCCTCTTACCTACCCCTCGTACCGCCCTCATACCCCCGTGCCACCCCTTACCTACGCCCCCCCCCCCCGTACCCCCCTACCCCTCCTACCTCTACCCACCCTTCCCCGACCCCCACTAACCTCCTACCCCCTCTAACCCCCTCCTACCCCTCCCCTAAACCTTTCTTTTTCATCTTGATTAGTATGATGATATTGTACTTCGAGACCCATCAAATAAAATTTAAATGGAAAGATCTAGTCAGACATATTTTGAATGACTAACATAAGAATTGTTAATTGCATTTCCATATTAATATCAAGTAAAATGAATTGAGTGTATATCACATGAAACTACAAATAGTGCCATACAAAGAGAACTCACTTTTTTCCTTAGATGACTTTATCGAGCAACTTCACGGTTTTGAGCAAGTTCACGGAGTGTCTGCATAAAAGGAGTTCAATATCATATAAACATATTTTCCCCTCATATTCCATCATTTGATATGTGATACCCTTTTGATCTTTCGATCTTTCACTTTCATTAGAAGCTACGACACACAGTTGTTGATTTAGGAACTGCACCAACACAGATCAAATGTCACTTTCATTAACTTCTAATACATATTAGTTTCAAGGATAAAAGCTACACAGTAAAATTTAGGAAATTCTGGATTTATTAGTTAATGGTCTTCTTTAATCAGGAATGTTTTCTATTTCTTCTTCTTATCCAATATCTAGGAATTAGGTTAATTGATCAAAACAATATCGTAATAAGATCAAAGTTGTGCTTGTTCTTTTTTTCTTCAGATGTTTAACGATAACAGATGTTGCTTATCAAGCAGGAAGAACAATTTCAATATTACGTATATGTAACACACATGATGTAGCTTAGTCAGAAAAGCCTAGTCATTAAGGTGGTTGTTCTTAATAACCCTTACTAGTGTACCTACCTAACGTGAAAATCGTATTTTGTAGCACTTTCATGAGCCGGTGGTCTTGTTATTTACTCTCCGAGATGACGAACACATGAATATTCTATCATCTACCTCATTTTCATAACAGTATTGCCATTACAATACTTTAGAACTACATGATTCATTCACAGGTACCAATTGTACACAAATTGTAGTGTTTATGTAGGTCACATAAATTTGAGAAAGGTACATACTCATTACAGATGTAACTTGTAAGTATAGTGAGGTTTTTTTTCCCTAATCTAATAGTTAACCAAAATTATGATCAATATAAGTAATGCATCTTATACGAAAGAAAGATAAATGACACTTTAAACATTAGCTAAACCCGATGAAGAAATAGATAGACTTGAAAGAAGACTAGAGCTAGAGGGAAAAGTCATCTACCCGTAGAGAAGAAAAATGATCAAATAAGCTTTAAAAATAGAAGAAAAGAATCAGCAACACTAAAAGAACAGATAGCATCAACTAACTATCACGAGAAAATCTAAATTTAACATCATCATCTTGAAATCAAGCAGAAAATACAATATTCGAAGCCCAACAAACAAACTATTTCAGATGATTGAAAAAGAAAGAATGAGAGATGATGTGAGAGTGTTAGATAGTTACCTCTGACTAGAAGAAACGAGCCAGTAACGGTCAAGACTCCGGTGGACAACAAACAAGGAGAAGTAACTCTTAGGCCTTTCTTTGTTACACTTTTTGTAAATAAAATCTCTCTATAGATTCTCATTACCTTTATATATGAAGAAGAAAGAGTACTGATTTGGGGGGAAATTTGAATGAATGGAATTCAAAATTTGTAACGGTTTTCTAACGGATATAATTGTTAAGAACCAAAGACGATGGGTTATGTTGTATGTATACATACGTATTCTTGTTGTATCCTGGGGTTTTTTGATGATTCAAAAATGGGTTTGGGCTGAATTGAAACTGATTTGGGCCAATAAAAAGTGGAGGTTGGAAATTGAAAGACAAAACGGCCACATAGATTGCAAACTTGGCCAACTGAATTCAATTCAATTTATTCAACTAAATATTAAATATGATCGATTAATTAATGAGTTTCTTAATCTTAACAAAATAACTTAATTAACTCAAAATATAAATTATTAATTAACTAAACTCTACACGATCATGCTACATCTTGAGTTCAACACTAGTCTAGAAAGAGCAATATTTAAGAAATAAGATATACATAGTCCAACATAGCATTGTAACATACGATTTGTTGATTCGTTCATTTGATAATATATGAGAAAATTATTATTTGTATATCTTATATGAACTTTTATTGATCGAGCATAGCATTGTAACTTGCTTACAAAATATTTCAAGACGTGCATCTAAGCAAATTGTTAGCTCACTATTTATATGTTAGACTAATTGAGAAGCCAATAATTTAGTGGCTCCTTTTCTAGTTACGACTAGGCAGAAGGCACAAACTAGTAACACATAGATTAGTAATAGAGGAATTAGTAGTGCAGGGATTAGTAATACATGGTTATTTTTATCAAGTATTTATTTCATCGTTTCACACCGCATCTTGTATTTGGGATAAAACACTATAAAAAGTTTCTTTCCACTCATATCCTTGAATTGTTATGCAATTGGGTCAAGTTATATAATTTCCAGACAATATTAATTTTTTAGGGAAAAAACCTAACATGTTGGTTGTAAAAAAAATGAACTAGTGGAATAAGCAAAACTCCACTAAGAGCAGTAAAAATGTATTTGATAAAAACGTTCAATAATAAACACTTCTTATTTTATTTTTTTTAAGAAATAACAAATTTCAAAAATCAAATTCAATTGACATGGAACTTACAAAATATTGAACACTTTAAAGCAAGTTTTAAATATGTCATGATATTTGTATAGCTATAAAACTTTTAAAATGTATTCTTAAACACGAATAACATTAATGAATAATAAAATAAACAATCTAAGTTGAAACTTTTTATAAAAAAAAACTAAATTAATTTAAATGAGTAAAACGATTAACTTTTAGTACCGGACAATTTTTTTAATGATGAGATGGATCATAAACAGTGGTGAATTCAGGATTTCTATGAAGGGAGTTTGAAATATAAAGAAGTAAACATATGAAAATTACGAGATGAAAAACTGAGCGATACAGGAAACTAGTAATCTGAATTTCAATAAGTTTAACTTGTCTTGACATACCGCGTTTAGTTTGTTTTTTTTACTTTTACCCTATTTCATCTAGCTTTTTTTTAAAAATATTTCTTGTGTGTTCTTTTCTCTCTTTTATATTACAGTGTCTACATTGTTTTTGAATTTTTTAAAATTCAACCACTAAGATATTATGATATAAAAGATATAATTGTCATCGTCGATTTTTAAGTTCATTACTATAACACCAAATATACTCCAAGAATTTTGTGTGTCTAACATAATACAAAAGTATCATTGAATTTCATATCTTTTGCTCCAAAGTTAAATTAGACACCAAGTCTAATCATAAGAAAAGAACATTTTAAATGTGGTCTCAAAAATATTTTTCAAGTATTTGAAAATAGTTTTTCCACATATTTTAATATGAAACTTCTTTTGGAAACATTATTCTACAAAAGAATTATAGTGCTGCAATTCTCTTTGACAATGTTTACACAATGTCAAAGTTCATTCCATAGAGACAAAAAATCACAAACTCTAAGTCACTGGTATTTTTCCTATATCATAAATAGACATACCACTTAGTATTTTAAATACTAACAATAAAAATAAAAAGAATTGTATAATTTATTTCTATATTACATTGAAGTTAATAGAAAATCGTACATACTTATTATGTGAAGTTTTCATATTCTTCAAACCAATTGCATAGTCCAATTTATCCAGAGTAGAAAACCACAAAAGTTTTTAGTATACAAAAATCAGACACACTAACATTTCTCCAAACAGAATAACACATGATATCACATAAAAATATTTTTCTTATCAAGTATTCTTCCAACTTATAACATTTTGACATAATTTTATCAAACAAAAATATGCATCTCTTATTTTTGCAAACTAAAGAATTTTAAAGGCAACAATATTTGCTAGTAAAATTCATTCCACAACATATGATTTGAAGATCTTTTTCCAAAGATACACATGAAAAATAAATCAAAGATGATAACTCTTAGAAACTATTTTCCTCCTTAGACATTATAATGAGAAGGTTACCTAGTAAACTTTAATCGGAATACCACAAATTTTTTCTGTTACATTCTCACTTCGACCCTGCTAAACAAAACAATGAATTATGGAAAAGTAATGCATTTATCTTCTACTTCCATGATCAGATTCTCTCAATCAGTAGAATACAAATAATACTAACAATATAATATTTTCCTTAAGATTGTTGTTCATCTTATATTCCTAACATACTCAGAACAAAACTTTGAACAAACAAAGTTTAAGAACATTTTCACAACTAGAAAATTAAAACTAGTAGCAAAACTAGAATCAGAAACAGATTAGAAAAAATATACGAAATATTTTTCTTAAAGAAAAATTATTGTTAATATGTGTCTAAAGAATCTTACTGATTCCAACAAACTTTGCAGAAACACGAAGTTACCAAAGTTTAATGAACCAGTGAATAACAAAAAAATAGAAGAACTGAAATTAATTCACAAATCTAAAATTTGTAAAACACGTACTAGAATCTGGAAAATTTTTAATAGAAAAAAGATCAAGTCCACCGAACTCACAGTGTCCCCTTAAGGAAATTATTCCCCTCTAGTATCCGAGGTTTGATTTGGAATATGCCTCACAGGGTAAAATGATCTCAATCACCAGAGTATAGATACCAAAAACTCTGGTGTCAGCGAACCACTCAACGACAGTAAAGTACACTTAGAATACTTGATTTAGTAGTAGAAGAAAAAGTCCATAAATTCTATATTTAAAATGAAAGGAAATCCTTTAATTTATAGAAAACAAATGGTAGTGCGAAAAGGTTCTTATTGTGCCTTACCGGAAAGGTCACAAACCTTTGGAAAAGTCACAATCTTTCAGAAAGGTCGTCACCTTTCATAAAAGTCACAACTTTCCATAAAAGCCACAACTTTTCATAAAAGTCGCAACTTTTCATAGAAGTCACAATTTTTCATAAAAGTCGCAACCTTTCATAAAAGTCACAACTCTTCATAAAAGTCGCAACTCTTCATTTTCAATTCATACCTTTTAAAACCCAACAATCCCCCGCATGAATGGGGAATGACTACAAGAAAAAAAAAAAGGACAAGTATGTGTACTTTACAAGCAAGAATTAATTGCATCTGGATAAGTAAGTTTCCCCTTGGATTTTCCGTAGTGAACATATGTCGGATATACTCGTTCAATCGGTAGATGCGATATCTTTGAACTGTCGAGATTTGGTGTATACCTAGACAACCATATGTCACACAATTAATCATTTATCGTTTATGGTTCTTACGGTCGTGTTCGTTTTAGCCATGAACATCTCCTGGTTTCATGAGTGTATAGAGAGATGGGCTTTTGACAATCATCTTCTTTGAAGCGGCTTACACTTCACACTCACATAGGTGATTCCTAATCGTGTTATCGCGTAGATACATTATTTGGTCAATTCTGCCAAACTTAGCAAATCATTAAAACCATTAAGCTTTATTAACTCATTAACAAGCCTTAATGTTGTATCCTTGTCCCTGATCATGGTATTCATCATGAGAATGGATTGATTTTGTTGACAATGCCGAACCGTCATTCACAACTTTGTTTTTCTCCTTAGATCTAGCTCTTGGGATCTCCAGTCTGCTAGAGTTACCGCCATGATGAAGCCGTAAATCTATTCCGTTAGATGATCTTTCAACTTTCTCTCTAGTTAGATCTTTTTGTTAGTGGATCTGACACATTATCCTTTGACTTTACATAGTAAATTCTGATAATTTCACTAGAGAGTAATTTTCTAACGGTATCATGTATATGTCATCTATGACGAGACTTTTCGTTATTCGTCATGTTCCATGCCCTACCTATTGCATATTGACTGTCAAAGTGTATGCATACTAATGCCAATGGTTTGGGCCAAAACAGAATATCTATCAAGAGTAAATTGTAGAGCTAGCAATACATCTCTTTTGAAATATTTCTAAGACACTGATCCTCTACCAAGAGTAAATACATATCCAGTAGTGAATTTTACTTCATTTGTCCGATGATCCAATTTGCATCAATATATCCTTTCAATATTGTTGGATATTGTTATAATGCAAGGCATAGTTTTAGTATTATTTTAAATACTCCAAAACACAATATATTACCATCTAATGAATTTATGTGGGATCACTTGTGAACCGACTCAGTTTAAAATAGCAAATGTTATATCTGATCGCACACACTACATGATATACATCATACTTCCCAAAACTCTAGCACAATCCAATTGTGAGTCACTTTTGCTTTCACTCTTTTGAAATGCAAATCTCACATTTATTGGAGACTTGATAATATTGACATCCATTTATTTGAACTAGTCAAGTATATTTTCAATGCAATGAGATCGTGAAAATGCTAAACATTATGAAGTTCTATGAATTCTTTTTCATTCCAAACTTGCTTTATAGCATACATTTAGTAGCATTTATGTCATTATTGTCTCTAATGATGATCAAAATATCACCAATATACAAACAAACAATGACTTTATGATTTTAATGTAAACACATTTATCACTTTCATCATTCTTAAATAAATCCATTTGCCAACATGGTTTGGTCAAATTATGTCATTGTTTGGGTGCTTGTTTTAGTCCATAATGTGACTTAACAAGTTCGCACACTTTCTTTTATTTACCAGGAACCACAAAACCCTCGGGTTGTTCTATATAAATTTCTTCCTCCAATTCTACATTTAAGAAAGTTCTTTTCACATTCATTTGATGAGTTTGAAGGTCATATACCACAACTAAATAATTTTAGCATCCGAATGGATGTAATTCTAGTTACTCACGAGTATATATATCGACAACATCAAAACCTTATTTTTATCTAAAGCTTTTGACACAAAGTCTTGCTTTATATTTTTCAACAGTTCCATCAACTATTATTTTCCTTCTAAAAATCCACTTTGAACCCAAAGGTATTTCTTGAAGAAAATCAATTAACTTCAAATATGGTTGCTCAAGATTGAATCAATCTCACTATTGACACCATCTTTCGAAAGAATGAGTCTACAAAAGACACAAAAAATGTTACAAAATCATATTCGAAGAAAGTAAATGTCCTTTGACATTTACTAAGCCTCTAAATCTCTTTATTAAGTACATTATCATTTTTTCTTTTCTAGACCTCTTAGACCCTTCTCTAGACTACTCAAGTCTAATTTTACAGTCCACAGTTATTTATGTCCTATTTTAATTCTTTTAGGAATAGAAACTTGGACTTTGGCTAGACACACCCACACTTTGAAATATTTCAAGTTGGATTTTCTTCCTTTCCATTTCTCATATGGAAAAGATTGTATCCTGAACAAACAAAATCGCTTTCTTTCTAAAAAGACAAAACTTTTTGTTGAAAACTTTTGCATTAAGGATATTTCCTCCACACAAGTTTTGTGGTTAAACCCAAACTTATAAATAATGCATCCATCATTTCTTTCAACGTTCGGTTTTTCATTAGATTGAGGGTGAATAGGGCAGTAGTTTGATGGATAATTCCACTTTCCAAACATATTTCTGCACAAGGAGATTTATACTCTCTATTCTTATCACTTCTTATCTTTTTTCACACTGATTTTCAAATTCGATATTACATTGTCTAGACATTTCTATTGGTTCATCCTTACCATTTAACAAATAGACATAGTCATTTCTAATGCAATTGTCAATAAAAGTAACGAGATACTTTTTTTCACCATGAAATGGTGTTAACTTCATATCAAAATGTCAGTGTAAATCAATTCTAAGGGATTATAATTTCTTTCAACAAATTTATAAGAATGCTCAACATACTTAGATTCCACAAAAACTTGACATTTTTATTTATTGCACTCAAAGTTAGACAAAACTTCTAAGTTGATCAGTTTTCCTTACAAGATTTTGTAATTGACATGCCCCAAGTGTTCATGTCACAAACATTGACTCAAGCAAGTAAGAACAAATAAAAACATTGAGTTCAAAAAGCTCTTCGCGAGGTAGCTTTTTTCTCACTAATATTTTGTTCCTATTTCTTACAATTTTGTGTGATACATACATTGTTTAGAGTCATCACTTTGTCAAATGTCCTTTTCGACCTTTCCATAACTTTCAATTTGATTATTATAGAAACTACCCATGAACAAAGTCTCATCGGATTCAATAAAGGCTATAGTCCAAATGTTATTTTTACAAAAACATAACAAATAAGTCATTCACCAATATTCATGTCTATGCAAATACTTTTCATGAAAAAAATCACACCACTTCAAGTGACGCTTTTTCATAAAAGAACACAATAATTTTGAACAAGTATACATATAATTTGATAGTTTCATACTAGTCATACCGTATACTAGTAATAGAGAAACTCAATAACCATAATACCAAATTATACTCCAAGAATTTTGTGGGTCTAACATAATATAAAAATATCATTGAATTTCATATTTTTTGCTCCAAAGTTAAATTAGACACCAAGTCTAATCATAAGCAAAGAACCCCCACATTTTAAATGTGGTCTCAAAAATATTTTTCAAGTATTTGAATATAGTTTTTCCACATATTTAATATGAAACTTCTTTTGAAAACATTATTCTACAAAAGAATTATAGTGATGTAATTCTCTTTGACAATGTTTACACAATGTCAAAGTTCATTCCATAGAGACACAAAATCACAAACTCTAAGTCACTGGTATTTTTCCTATATCATAAATAGACATACCACTTAGTATTTTAAATACTAACAATATGGACAAAAAAAAATTGTACAATTTATTTCTATATTACATTGAAGTTTATAGAAAATCATAAGTATAACACTGACTTATTATGTGAAGTTTTCATATTCTTCAAATCAATTGCATAGTCCAATTTATCAAGAGTAGAAAACCACAAAAGTTTTTAGTATACAAAAATCAGACACACTAACATTTCACATGTAGTACAAACTACAAAAGTTTTTTTTTCTTTCTCCAAACAGAATAACACATAACATATCACATAAAAATATTTTTCTTATCAAGTAGTCTTCCAACTATAACATTTTGACATACTATTTTATCAAACAAAAATATGCATATCTCATTTTTATAAACTAAAGAATTTTAAATGCAACAATATTTGCTAAGTAAAATTCATTCCACAACGTATGGTTTGAAGATCTTTTTTCAAATATACACAAGAAAGAAAAAAACCAAAGATGATAACTCTTAGAAACTATTTTCCTCCTTAGACATTATAATGAGAAGGTTACCTGGTGATCTTTAATCGAAATACCACAAAATTGTTCTGTTACATTCTCACTTCGACCTTGCTAAACAAAGCAACGAATCATGGAGAAGTAATGCATTTATCTTCTACTTCCATGATCAGATTCTCTCAATCAGTAGAATATAAATAATACTAACAGTATAATAATTTCCTTAAGATTGTTGTTCATCTTGTATTCCTAACATACATACTTAGAACAAAACTTTGAACAACTTTATAAGACAACAAAGTTTAAGAACATTTTCACAACTAGAAAATTAAAACTAGTAGCAAAACTAGAATCAGAAACAGATTAGAAAAAATATACGAAATATTTTTTCTTAAAGAAGAATTGTTGTTAATATGTGTCTAAAGAATCTTACTGATTCCAACAAACTTTGCAGAAACACGAAGTTACCAAAGTTTAATGAACCAGTGAAGAACAAAAAAATAGAAGAACTGAAATTAATTCACAAATCTAAAATTTGTAAAACACGTACCAAAATCTGAAAAATTTTTAATAGGAAAAAGATCAAGTCCACCGAACTCACAGTGTCCCCTTAAGGAAATTATTCCCCTATAGTATCCGAGGTTTGATTTGGAATATGCCTCACAGGGTAAAATGATCTCTCAATCACCAGAGTATAGATACCAAAAACTCTGGTGTCAGCGAACCACTCAACGGCAGTAAAGTACACTTAGAATACTAGATTTAGTAGTAGAAGAAGTCCATAAATTCTATATTTAAAATGAGAGGAAATCCTTCAATTTATAGAAAACAAAGGGTAGTGCGAAAAGATTTTTATTGTGCCTTACCGGAAAGGTCACGAACCTTTGGAAAAGTCACAATCTTTCAGAAAGGTCGTCACCTTTCATAAAAGTCACAACTTTCCATAAAAGCCACAATTTTTCATAAAAGTCGCAATTTTTTTATAAAAGTCACAATTTTTCACAAAAGTCGCAACCTTTCATAAAAGTCACAAATCTTTATAAAAGTCGCAACTCTTCATTTTCCATTCACACCTTTTAAAACCCAACACAAATTTGATTCAAGAAAGCCTTACGATTTCCTAGACCTCACATGGCTCAAATTTCATCTGAGACTAGCCTAGCCCAAAAATTTTAAATCACCATTTCGAACGTTTTCTTACCCAATTTCTTCCACCAATGGTTTGTCCATGACAACCTTAGGGGTCGTTACATATCATTTGGTTATTTTGACCCAACAACTTGTGTCAAAATCAATGGTTCAATGAGACGAGTAAAGATGATAGAGTAATAATGTAGGAACATGGTTGTATGACTTTTCCCCATCGTGTATTAGGCCCTTGCTGATGACCAAACATACTCTGAAGATGTTGTGGGTGCACAATTAATCTCCAAATTAGCGTATAAATGAAGATGTGTTGTAAATAAGGTTCAAGGAGAAAAAATTTCGGTGTGTGAACTAATTCCCTCACCGAAAAATAAAATAAAAAACATACATAAACTCTAAGATTATTTAGAGAAAATCACGTGAATTTGACCCAAAACAGACAATATCCCACTATGTAAGTGAATCTTAGGGCTACTTTGTCCCAATAACACATTCATATGCTCGTTTGAAATGAATAAACATATTTACTTACTGGCTTGTTCATGAAATATTGTGATCAACTAGTCCATGACATAGATAAGCCTAACTTAACAACAAACGATTATTTTCACTATTCATCCCAACAAAGAAACACATTACTCATTATTGTCAGCAACACATGAAGAAAAAACAATCAATATGCATCAAGGTTTTTAATGCGTCCTTCCAACAAATTCAACTTCTCTTAGATTGAAATGCATACTGCTTGTTGCCCGAGTTACTACACATGTCAATAGAGACTCAATATGAACTTTAGTCCATACATACAGTTGTATCTGCAAATATCAACTTTTATCAGACAAATTTGTTACAATCTGACAAAAGCACAGTAGCAAACAGAGGACGAGTGTAAGATGAACTAGAATACATCATTAGGCAGAAATATTTATTGCAAGCTAATCTAGGTATTTATACTAAACAACGTCATTTTTTCACATTTACACCATTAACCACCACACTTGCAGTTTTCGACATATTAGCTAGGTATTTATTCTAAACAACACTTGTTTTTCACATTCAAAGAATATGATAACGAGAATGCACCAAATGTGCTGCACTTGTTTCCAGTGACACTTCCCCAGAGCAGAAAAGATTGAAAAGCTGTGCACACCGTAAGATTGCTACAAGGTGTATCATCACAGGGTTAGTGAAAGGAAGAGAAATTTTGAGACATTACAGAAACACAAGATGTACACAAATTGAGTCACTCTGTAATTGTTTTAGCATAGAAACCAATCCAAACGCGGTTGTAATTGCAACATCTGCAAAAATAACCTTTCTTCCGAAGCTAACTTCTTATAGAGTTTCTGTTGATGATTCATAAACTCCAAAAACAAATTTTTTGCCTGGTTTGCTTTTCTTTATGCTTCACTTCCTGAGTGAACTATTAACAAGTCTTGGCAGATACTTTTTGCCTGATATATATCCTACACAATAACGAGAAGACGCAAGGGGGAGAGCAGTTAGCCTCAATAAACTGAAATCAAACATTTGAATTTTGATGCATATAATATGAAATACACATCATAAAAAATCACATGTTCAGGGCTTGAAGCTCCTCAATAAGTTTAAAGTTCTTCTAAAAATCATTTCCCGCAATCCTCTAGTATTTGCTTTGTATCTAGACTAGTCTGGCCAATCAAGACTCCAGCACACATCACAAACCAATTTCACCTCATCAGCCTAAAATTTCATTTTCTTTTTCTTTATTGTAATGACATCTTATTTCTCTTCCTTATGGCTTCTTCATTGTTGTATTTTATTTCCATGCTTGATTTTGATTTACTTTACTTGAGCTGAGAGTTATTAGAAACAACCTCTCTACCTTCACATGGGTCTATAGGTAAGGCTATGTATACACCACACTCTCCAAACCCCACTTTTAGGATTACACTGGGTATATGTTGTTGAAGCACTTTCACAATTATGTGTGAAAGCACATTTTTCGAGACCATGGGTATACAAATTTACTACAGATAAATTTGATTCCTAAACATTAAGAGCAATTGATCCTACGTCCTCAGCTCTCATGTTATCTCGCAGTTAACGTCAAGAAACTTCATGTATATGATGATATTTTCCAATATGTTGTCAACCGAACTCATTTCTGAAGTAGCACTGGCAGTAGGATGTGCCATGCTGCATATCTAACAATTATGGCTCATTTGTTGTCCTACAATCATTATCAACTCTAACAAATAAATGGTGTGAGTCTTACCTGGAACAGTACATTAAGCTCCCAAGAGATGTCTTAATCATGGATTGTCTCATATCTCTTTCACTTATAACCATCGGCCTGTAAAAGGAAAATGGAAAAAAGTAAATAACACAATAGGCATTCACCAATCTAGAAGACATGAACATCATGAAAATTCGACTCTTAAGTGTTAAAATGAAATAGGATCTACACATTTAGCAAAAATTATAGATCCATATTTAAGGATTTCAGAATATCTGAATTACAGAGGTACGTTAAAACTACATTAAAAAAAAAGACCCAAGACACTGCACACACAGAAACAGAGTGTTGCACTTCCTTTCTAGCTCTTTCACCTTTAAAGTAGATATCGGGGATGATAGAATAAAAAAAACTTTCAACTTCTGAAGATGAGAAAGAAAGACAAAAACAAATAGTGCCTCAATGAACATGACATTTTTTCAAGCAACCCCTAGTTAAAAATAGGGAAAATAGTATGTGTGACCTAATTTGTACATATCAATTGGGGACACCAAGGATAGCTAGGACAGATTGGAACAAGTCGCCTAGTGATTTTTTTGTCTCTGCAGGGATTTGAACCTGAGAATTCATGATTCATGATCCACTTCATTGACCACTAGGCTACACACTGCAGTGCTGGGGAACTTTCTTTAGCGTCTATTCTTTCTTTTAGTCGACTATAATATGACATACTTGAACATAGGATCTTGAAATACCTATATCACAGGAACTCTAAATGGTAAACAACATTGAATGTGAAAGGAAAGTGCATTTAACAACATTTGAGCCAGAAAAGAAGTAGCATTAAATAGAAGTTGAGGCCAAAAGTAGCATTCCGTTGAAGCTAATTTGCAGAGTAAAACGAAGTATTCAACTACATATATAGAGAAATCAGGAAAAACAAAAATAGTGCAGAATGCCTATAACTTCAAGCGATCCCCAGAAAAAATTGGGTAAATAGCATATGAAACTATATTTTTAGTCCAGAGAGATCTTTCAAAAACAATCCGAACTAGTAACCAAAAGTGTAGCAGTAGTACCCTAGCGTAGAATTTCAGACTAATAAATACCATCTATAGGAACCTTTACAAGGACTCAACCATTTCCAATGTTGTGCTTTTCTTTTTCTTTAAAGATGGATACCATTTTTGAACCTCTAGTTCAACTTCTGATCAATTTTGACTGTCAGCGAGAGAGAGAGAGTCTAACTGCAGATGCAGCTTAAATAACAGCAATTCAGGTGTCCAAATTGCAGAAGATTATCAGCAAAATAAGTTGCAGAAGCAGCTAAAATCAGATGGCATTGAGCAGGATATCACTTTCACCAAAGTGAATTTAGGACCAAGAAAAAAGGCTTATGCCACTGATGCAACCGCAGAGCAGGCCTCAAACAAGTGGTGCGGCCAAATTTTACTAAGATGTTTAAAGCAAATCACAAGCTCAGGAAATTACGCATGCCATACTACAATTCTTTTTCCCAAAAAAATGGAAAAAAGAAGTTTGAGAAGAAAAGCATGCTTGATAAAACTTTACATCATGAATACATGCCGACGCTATCTACACATCTAAAATAGTTCAAGTGGCTGGTAATTGTGGCACGGAAGCTCTTCTAAGAAGAATACCAGAAAACGATTTTAGCAAGTTTAATCCACGCTGCATGATCTTTAGCTGAATGGAAATGTGTTTTAGCTCATGATCTGTATAGAGGAGGGAACCAATGATTCTGATACGCCCAAACAACATAATTCTAATGGGAGATAGAATTTTTTTGTTTTTTTATGAAGTAAGCATCCAATAGATGCAATACAAGGGGGATCAGTCAGTTAAGAACAAAAAACTTCCAGAGTTGAGGTGACAAAATCCTGGTAGTGATCTAAGTTATATACACGGGAAGAGTTAGCCCAACTAAAAAGGTTAACCAAACAACTAGCCTTAAGCCTACAAAAATTGACTTAAAACTCCATCAATAAGTCTCCTATTTTCATTCACAGACACCCAAAAATAGGGGCTGGGGTCATGATCCAGATTTTTCTGATGGATTTTCTAACGACAGATAGATTCTAATAAATACAAGTCTAATACATGTGGTAATGGTATAGAACACATGAATGAAGCCTAAATATTAATAATAGAAAGATCTTTTTAAGTGAAGAAACTAGAATGTAAAGAAGGTTACAAAAGGATCAACAACTACTTAGCAAGGAAACTAATTCTGGAAACGTACCTTCCCTTTGAGGACACAACAAGGTGTGTTGGATTGTCCAAAAAAAGATTTATTTTTTAAGCTTCTCTTCACAATCTACAACGATAATGCCTCGTGCATAGGGCATATATGAAGGGCAGGGGGGAATGTATGCTTGTGACCAAACAGAAGTGTGCTTATTATGTATGAAATCTCTCAATGACGAAGGGAACAAGGTTCTCTCCAAGTTCTCGACTAGCATGAGATGGTAATTTGAACATTGCCCTCCTAGATATTTATCATGATCCCAATGCTGCTATAATATGTTGCTGCAGTTCAGAATGAAGAACTTAGAAAAAGTGCAATTACCAAATCGTAACAGGTGATGGAGTTCCGTAGCACACCTTCTGTTGTACATCTCACGTCAACTGCATTCTTTGCAATGCTAATCCCCTATAAGGAAAGGAAGAGGAGAATGATATAGGCACATGCATTATCACTCAAATTACTTGAATTAGAAGGTGATAACTTGCCTTAAGGGACGAGTCTGACTTCTGTTGAGAAGACAAATATCTGACTCTTTTTGTACGGGATGATCTTTTGGATGCTGAATTGTCTTGCTCAGATGTTGAAGTTGACTTGCAAGAAAATTTTCTGAGTTTCTGGTTTGCCAATTCCAAGAAGGAGGATATTCTAGGATCAACTTTGGCTGTGCCTTTTATGGTATATATGCCTTAAATTCCAAAATTAGCCAAGTCATCCTTTTTTCGAGCCATGAAACCAGGATAGTACATAGGTACATACACACTCCTCCACTCCATTGTGAAATGTATGGTTCTGTTGTGTATCCACCAAAGATAGGAAGAAGAAAATTTGAAGAAAGTGAATCAAGTATATGAACCAATATGAATTAAGTATCCCTCTCCTTTTCCTCTTTGAGTCCTGCTACTTTTACACTCATTCTTTGTGAGATGAATGGCCTCTGATGTAACAAAATATTGATGCCTTGCTCCTTTTTAGCCTGAATTCAGCCACCTGGACACAATAGCTGATTATCAGCTTAACTTCATTCATCAACCTGTGGCCAAATAAATGTTTTATTACGGATGTAAGAGAGCCACTTACACAGACTCCATGATAGGCAATGCAACTTTAGTTTGCAAAGTTGCATTCGAATTGACATCACCAGTCACCACCACAATGAGTAAGCAAGTAGCCTGTTAAATATCTCCTCCTATACAAGTTCTCAACATAGACTGAATATGTCATCTTGCTTTTTGCTGAATGTCAGACCAATATCTGTACTACTCTTCAAGTATATAAAAATTCATTTCACTGTTTACTACAGCTCAATAAAATTGTTTCATTATCTGCTACTGCTCTTTTCAAGGACATGCCAGATTTCTACTCACCAGAGGTGGATGTAGGTTTTAAGGTATCAGTCCACCAGATCCCAATAGTGTTAGCCCATATCCTGTATATGTGCTAAGAAAATTCACTAAATATGTACAGAAATAAAAGTCAGAACTCATTACTAGAACTTGAGATTGTCCGTATTCTTCTCACCATTTCAATAGACGTTATGAATATTGGATGCAGGACGAATCAATAAAACTTGTGCAGATAAAGTTAGAGGAAAGAAACATTCTGGAAAATGTGTAGCTGTGGAAATCAAGGGCATTGCTAAAATCCCAATTCTTCTTTATACATGCATTGCTCTGTTGTCCCTTATACACCTCATTCAAGCGAAAAATTCTCACAATCATATTGTCATAGTAAAATTTCGTTTTATAGGCGAGGCAACAAGATCAACTTTTTCCCTAAGCAACTGACAGAAGGATGTTGAAAAAAATATGTGATAACTATGGAAAGACATAAACAGAGGGCTGAAGCCGTTGGGTTTTTTTCCCAGACACCTAGCATATACATCCCAAGGGAAAAAAGTAATTTCAAATGACACAAACAAAATATTCCTGGCCTGTAAACTGAATTAGATAAGTTCATATGTAATCTAATCAATGGTTACAATAATTCGAAATCAAGACAAATAAATATCACATAGAAGAACATAGGAACATCTCATCTTAAGATACAGGCTAAGAAGCTAAGTCAGATAAATAACTACGCTCCAAAACAAAGTGGTTGACACTGAAGAACCTAATTGTTTGCGGCTTTATTCTTTCCAAGAGAAGTTGATTCAGGTGTACACGAGCAAAAAAGAATATCAATTTATCTAACCCCCGCTCCCCCCTCTAGCCCCCGCTCCGCCCCCTCTACCCCCCTTCTACCTCCATCTACCCCTGCTCCGCCCCTCTAGCCCCCTCTACCCCCGCTCCACCCCGCACCACCCCTCTAACCCCCGCTCCCCCCTCTAGCCCCCGCAGACCTTCTACCTCCATCTACCCCCGCTCCTCCCTCTAGCCCCCGCTACCCCCGCTCCCCCCTATACCCCCCTCTACCCCCCGCTCCCCTGCCCTACCCACCTCCCCCCTTCAGGTCCCCGATCTACCCACCTCCCCCCTTCAGGCCCCCGATCTACCCACATCCCCCTTCCTGCCCCCGCTCTACCCCCTACCCCTTCCCGCCCCCGCTTTTCTCCTTTACCCCTTCCCGCCCCTCTCTCCCCTCCCCAGCTCTACCCTCGTACCCCTTCCCGCCCCCGCTCTATCCACGTTCCCCTTCCCGCCCCCGCTATACCGCCTCTACCCCTCTAGACCCCTCTACCCCCAACTCTGCCTCTCTAGCCCCCCTTACCCCCACTCCGCCCCTCTAGCCCCCGCTCCACCCCTCTAGCCCCCAATAACCCCCTCTAGCCCCCCTCTAGCCCCCAAAACCCCCCTCTAGCCCCCTCTAGCCCAATATACCCCTGCACCCGGTACCCCCCACCCTTCCCCCACCCCCGCTCTACTACCCTACTCCTCCCTGCCCCCGCTATACCGCCTCTACCCACCTCCACCCCTCTAGCCCCCTCTTTCCCCCTCTACCCCCGCCCCTCTATCCCCCGCTACCCCCCGCTACCCCGCCCCTCTAGCCCCCTCTACCCCCCTCTAACCCCGCTCCCCCCCCCGCCCCTCTACCCCCCTCCTTACACGCTCCCCCCCTCCTTACACGCTCTAACCTTCCCTCTACCCGTGACCCCCCTTTCTTACCAACTCTAACATCCCCTCTACCCGCGACCCCCCTTCCTTAGCCCCTCTACCCTCTCCTCTACCTGCGACCCCCCTTTCTTACCCCCCTTACCCCCATCCTTACACGCTCCCCCCCTTCCTTACCTCCTCTAACCTCCCCTCTACCCGCGACCCCCTTCCTTACCCCCTCTAACCTCCCCTCTACCATCGACCCTCCTTTCTTACCCCCTACCCTCCCCTCTACCCGCGACCCCCCTTCCTTACCCCTCAACCATCCCCTCTACCCGCGACCCCTCTTTCTTACACCCCTACCCCCCTTCTACCTGCGACCCCCCTTCCTTACCCCTACCCCCCCTCTACCCACGACCCCCCTTCTCCCCTACCCCCCTCTACCCCCTCCCCTTACCCCACCTTCTACCCCACCTCTACCCCTCTAGTCCCCTCTACGCCCTACTCCACCTCTCTAGCCCCCTCTACGCCCTACTCCGCCTCTCTAGTCCCCTCTACCCCCCACTCCGCCACTCTAGCCCCCTCTACCCCCCACTCCGGCCCTCTAGCCCCCTCTAGCCCCTTATACCCCCGCACCGGATACCCCCCAACCCCCTACTCCTGCCCCCGCTATACCGCCTCTACCCACCTCCACCCTTCTAGCCCCAGCTTCGCCCCCCTAGACCTCGCTCCACCACTCTAGCCCCCTCTACCCCCGCTTCCTTCGCCCCTCTACCCCCCCCCCTCCTTACCCGCTCCCCAGCGACACCCCCCCTTCCTTGCCCTTCCCCCATGACTCCCCCCTTACCCCTCTACCCGCGACTCCCCCCCTCCTTACACCATCGACCCGCGACTCCCCCCCTCCTTACACCCCTTCCTTACCCCCCTACCCGCGACTCCCCTTCTTTACCCCTTCTACCCTTTCTACCCCCTCTACGTCTCTACCTCCCCTTACCCTCTCTACCCGTGACCCCCCCTCTCTCTACTCCCCCTCCTTACCCCTTTATCCCCCCCTTCTTACCCACCCCTTCTACCCGTTTCCCTTTTCCCCCCTTCATACCTCCTCTACCCCCCTCTCCTTACCCCCCACCCCTCCAACCCCCTCGAACCCCCCTTGCCCCCCTCAACCCCTTTTTTTCCCCCTCAACCTCCTCAACCCCTCAATCCAACTCTACCCCGACGACCCATCCTCGACCCCCCTTACCCCTCGACCCCCTTTACCCCCTACCCCGTAACACCCCCCCCTTACCCCCTCTACCCGCGACCCCCCTTACCCCTCCTTACCCCCTTTTTTACCCCTTGCCCCTCAACCCCCTTTACCCCTCAACCTCCCTCTACCTCCAACCCCTCCTCGACCCCACCCCCTCTACCCCCTCTACGACCCCTACCCCCCCCCATCTACCCTCTCTTACCCCCTCTACCCGTGGCCCCCCTTACCCCTCTACCTCCCCTTACCCTCTCTACCCGCGACCCCCCTCATTACCCCTTCTACCATCCCATCTACCCCCTCTTTGCCCCCTAACCCCTCCCCTCCGACACCACCCATATCCCCTACCCCTCACTTCCCCTCTACCCCCTACACGACCCCCTCTACCCCCGACCCCTCGATCCCCCTTACCCCTCTCTACCCTCTCTACCCCCTCTACCCCCTCGACCCCCCCCATACCTCCTTCAACCCCCTCTACCCCCCTCTACCCCCTCTACCCCTCTATCTCCCTACCCCCATCCACCCACCCCCACCCCCTACCACCCCACCCCCTACCTACCCCATCCAAACCCCCTTTAACCCCAACCCCCTCTATGCCCCCAAACTTCTTCCCCCCCCTCTCCACCCCCCGCCCCCACCCCTTCCTACCCCCCCAACCCGCTTCCCCCACCCACCCACCCCTTCCTACCCCCAACCCCCACTCTAAAACCACACTTCTAAGACATAATAGACAAATCTTATATTAAAAATGGATCACAGTAAGCAAACCTCAATGTAAATCTGGAAAATTAAGTAAACACACACAACACAAGGAATTTGCCAAGGATATTTCAAAGAACAAGACAATTTCGTATTAAAATCTATCAAATATGTCACTGATTTCTACCATATACTCTATTATCGAGGCAACATATAACTTGAATACATGTTGGAAGAGAAAAGAAGAAAATAAAGCAGCCTAGAAGACATGTGCCTAACCAAAACTTGCTGATTAAAGATGAGCTAACACATACAGGAACAGGACGCTAATATATCATGGAAATATTTTGACTTAGACAAAACAGGAAACTCGACCAATTTATCATATACAGGCTACTATTCACAAAACCCTCATATAAACAGAAAGAAACATTCTAAATCAAATTTAAAAGAGGGATAGGAGAAGATAAATTTCAGACTGGGAGAGCATGGATGCAAATGAACAGATCAAAACAAAAAACTAATGACTTAAAACAAACAGCAATAAGGATAGTAAATGAACTCAAAATCTTGACGTCTTGATTCATTCATCCAACTTGAGGTGAAAGAATGAAGAATGTAACGTCGAATACCAAACACTGTTACAGATTCACCACGCACAGAAATAGGCAAAGAAGAGTAAGACATTTTTAAAAAAAAGCTACACAAAAGGCCACTAGGAAGACAAGAGAAAAAAAGGATAAGCACAATAACAAATTTTAGGCTAGAGATCAGTCATAGGATGCAAACAAATAGATATAGAGATTAGAAACATCAACACTTATACAACAGAGGAAAACCACTTGGAAAAGAAAGAAGAGAACTAGAAACTCTATCACATTTCAACAAAAAAAAGTATCCAGTCTTCAAGCAAAACAAAGAGAATTTCTATCATTAATACAACCAACATTAACATAAAAATGACTGAAACATATAAAAAGCATCTAGACAGAAATAGACTAAAGTCGAGAATACAAATTCATCTGCCAGTAAAAGAGTAGAGAAGAAAAAGAATCAAATAAGCTTAAACATCGAAGCAAAGAATCAACAACACTTACCAGATAGCCGCAACATATCACGAGAAAAGCAAATACTGAACAGGAAATCTGAATATAAAGCTATATACTGGATTAAGAGCAGAACTATGAAGCATTATGATCTTAAATCATGAGTTGGAACTTCAACTAAGCCCGAACAACAATCCAGTCACTCGAGAACAGAGATTAGACACATCTATTGTGTTGAGGCAGTGACTCGAAATAAAAAGGAATAGCAAAGCTGTATGCTTGCATTTACACCCCTTTGAGAAAAGTGAGAATGCTTCATATAAGCATTATAGTTAGCATATTCTTAAACAGATAATCTTTATCTTGAATTTGAAGGTGAATGTTGAATTTTGTATACTCAATAGCTTTACAATTAGTATATTCAGAGCGTTAACTTAAACTTTGACGGTGAAGCAAAGGCTAACAGTAGTATGAATTGCATGTTATATTGATTCAGCGAAAAGACATTTCCATGACCAAGTTTTGGTTAATCATTTATCTGCTTCAACTTGTTAACAAACACATATAGAAGTACAAAGTAAGATGAACTCCTCAGGTTTGAGAAGATAATTTTGTTAAAAGAACAAATGTTTTGACCTAGGAGATGCGCACTAGAGATTCCAACAAATTTGTTGAATGGGATTCAGATTCTCTTTTTCTGATGAATGCTCTGTTTTTTTTAAAATAATCCATGCAGAAAGTGGATTGCTTTAGTTCATCAAGTTTATCTTCAGGGAAAAGTGGGTGAGGGGGTCAGTCTCCTGTTATTGATCCTAGAAGTACTATCACATTGCGTGGTTACAACTTGAAAAATCATGAATAACAACTATTAACGCCTCAATACTGAACTAGTTTGAGTGCAAATCTCAAAATCCTAGCTGAACATTGGACCTAAAGTAAATTTCAATTCTTTGGCCAAATAAATACAGAAGGATAGATAGACAGAGAGATTATTAGAAATAGATTAAAGAATAGGCCGCCCTCTAAGGTTGCATTTTTCAAGAGTCAAATAACGCGACAAAGTTAGATAGCCAATAGACTCTGGAAAATTATCAGAAAAAAGTTCACATCACTGGAATCTAACTCTATGAGAGACGCACTACTGTTCCATTTGGTCTTTGGAAAATAACCACTGAGATAATTGAAACTTAAGTAAAGTGTTTCCAGGTTGCGAAATAAAATTATGGTAGGAGAATCATAAAAGATTTAGTAGCCAGGAAAAAACAGTACAACCTTACAAAAAGGGAGAGAAACTCAAGAAAGTTGCAGTAACAAATAACAACAAAAATCCCCCCACCCCAACCCCCAAAAGAAACCAATCAATTCACTAATAAGACAATAGATTAACTTACTCACCCTGTTTCCTCGTTCAAGGGACTCATCTTCAACGAAACAAATCTCATGAGTCAGTCACAACTTCATCAGCCTCCCTAGCTCACTCACATATTTTATTTTTGACTTCAAGTCCGTCGAAGCCGCTTCCTTTACTCTTTCGTCTCCAAATACGGAGAGATAGACCTTTACAACCTACAACAACACCGAATTTTTCTGAGAGTCCAAATGGGGAATATGACAGATCACAGGAATCATCCTAGAAGATGAAAGAAGTTATCATTTATAGAAATGAGAGAAATTCTTCTCTTTGTTGTCTAGTACTATTTCAATTCTTTGGCCAAATAAATACAGAAGGAAATCCTTATAATTTATATATACATACAGATATCTACAAAGAGAGAGAACCTGCACATGCACTCATAAACAACCCATATGCAGTAGTAAGTTTGTGACAGGTAGATAATAACAGCAAATATGAAGTTTATATCTTGTTTCTTATTGCCAACAGCAGACATCACTTTACATAGTCACACACATTAGAGGCACACATGACAACATTATCCTGAGAAAGATAAAATTTGAGATTGGGATCTTCTTGTCAGTTGCTAGTGAATAAGGATAGGGGTTTGATCACTTCCTTGGCAAATAATACCCTCAAACTCCTGCTAATGAATTACATACGTATCTTATTCAATGTATGATGTTTTCTTGTTTCTTTACACTCACACCTAGTTTTTAAGCCATAAAAGCATCCTTAACTTCTTATATTGTGTAGTCTGTTAAAGAAACATCCTTCAACATCTGTAAACAATCCATCAATGTCAATCCAGATGTCAGGATCAGGAGCGGGAGACAACCCCAACTAAAATATCAGTGGTATTCTGGTAACATTCTATAGAGAAGGAGGTTGAACATTGGAATTGCTTTTGTTTATGAAGTTCTCATAACAACTAAACAGAACATTTGTACCCTACCATTATCACTAAAACTAAACAGTACATTTTTTTAAATTATCTTTTGCTTTCAACCCAGATCACAAAAGAGGTTGGTCGGGTGAAAACCAGCATTCGCTTCCAAACCTAAGATTGTTGGTTCGAAACTTCCCATCACCAAGAGAAACAAAAAGGATGAAGCTAAAAAAATATCTCAGATCACAAAGCGAGTAAAGAAACAAGAAATTAACAACTTATACTAATTACTGACCCTTCAAAATAAACAAGCTCAGATAGTCAAATTTACCTGTAGATTTCTCTTGTCAATTCTTTCATACTCCATTTATGTTCATCGAATTGAAGGGTCCTGCTGTTTCTTCTTCCTTAAACGTGTGATTTTAGGCCTGTGAGTGTGACAATTTCTCAGAGAAAAGACTGAAATTGTAGTGATGAGAGTGTTGGCTTATGAATCTTGTGGATATCTGAAAAGAAAACTGTAGTCCCTACACTCTCCTTCATTGTAAAAGAGAAATCCGCCATGGAAGAAAATTTTCAGAAAATTTTTCAACGGCTATGAAATTGGGGTGTAGTGCGATTGAGATAACTGGGAGAAGTTTTGAGGTTGATATAATGGCTATGATTTTGAAGCGTTATCAAAACGCGTGGGAAGCTGGGTTTTGATTTTGGTGCACTACTCGTCTATCAAAATTTAAAACCAATAGTTGAAGTAAGGAAGGGGGAAAATGGTCATTTCATTGTTCAAGCTATTCATTAAGAGAAGTTGTTTCTTATAGTCCCTTAATTTAGTCATCCTAATTATTTGAATATATAAGAGAAGTTGTTTTTTATAGTCCCTTACTCCATTAGCTTAAGTAAAGTATATCAAAATTATGCAAAACAAATAGAGTAATAAAAAATTCATGTTGAAAATAATAAAATAATATTGATGTCTTATATGTGTTTAGTTAAGCAATAATAATAATAATAAAAAGGATAAGGTACAACTATTCCTAGACTATTATCAAAATTTCGGAGACACATCTTAACTAAATGAAGGTCCTATTACCCTCCTAAATCCAATTTTTTGTGATTTTGTATTTCTTTTTGACTTACGTGACATCACAATATCTCTCGCGCACTTCAACTGCGTAGAGTCACGGTGTGTGCCACACCAGCCCAAAAGGTTACAAACTTATCAAAAGAAGAGTTCGGGTGGGGGTGGGGATAAATGGACATTAGTTTAGTTACGATGTGTCTCTAGAATTTCGATCGCAGTCTAGAGGGGTACTTGTGTCTTTTCTCAAAAAAGAAAGAGACACTTGTTTTCTCTTTTATGAATTAATACGCGCTTAGCGCGTGCATTCCATATCATTGAGTAGATAAGTTTAAAAAATCATATTATTATTTTTAAGTTCTATATCTGAGTTATGAAAATAATTAATGTTGATTTATTCATTAGGTCAATGAAGAAAATATTTTTGTCCCATGAAAAAACCTTAAATACCTTTTTGTACTTTTTGGTTTGCCTCAATGCCTTATTTTAATTGCTATATTTGGCTCTAACAATAAGAATCTAACTATGCGTTGACATATACATTCATTATACTAAAAAATAGATAACAATTTATACATAGTAATTAAGAAAAATGACATACGTCATATATCAACTATTTTTCTCTATTATTTATTCTACAGGGGAGGCTTATACATATTCCTATTTTATATGTCATTAAAATTATATTTATTTCATATAAATTTAAGACTAATTTGCATATATAAGCGATGAATAAACTTTAGCAAAAATGAACAACTTTTATTTTCTAAAGCTAATTTATATTTGACAATTAAGGCCAATAGCAAAAAAGTTTACAACTCAAAGCGACTCACAAAAATTTTCATTTTAATTTTGTTAATAATTAAAATATTATTTTACTTACAAATTCGATAAAACTAAATGTCAAAAAATGCTAGAGAAAAAAAATCTTATTTGTAGTTACAATTGTGCAAAACACCGACTTTGAGAACAACAAAATGAACACATTCATATAAATGTTGCAAGTGAAAAAAACTTATTATTAATCTAACATCGAAATCTTTGATATTTCTCAACCATCTACACTTCTTCTCCTCTTTTCTTCATGGGACGATTCAACTAGAGAAGTCAAAATTATAAAATTATTTTTACCTATTTTTTGCTTGAAATTTTAGCATGTTCTTTTCTTTGATGGTGTAAAATATGAGATTTACCTCATTGAACTTGCTTAAAGTACGATTTATCAATAATTCATTCCTCTATCATATCATATATTTGTAGTACATTTATAAAAACAAAACGTAAGATTATCATTTTAAATGAAACAAACAGAAAAATCTACCTATAAATGCAACAAAAAATAAAATTATATATAAAATTTATTTATAACATAAAACCACATTAAATATTTTTTTCTTTATATCTTTTTGCTTAGATACATAGATTAAAATATTAAAGACAAAACAAGTTGTCAAAGTAGCAGCCATAGCTATCACAACAACAGAGAGAAGCTCATGAGTTCAAAAAGGAAAATTAAAAGAACAAGCATATTTTGAGTGTATCTCTCCAGGCAGGTCATCTTAAACATGGTAGATGTCTTCAGCCATTTGCAACACTAACGGTGACCCAATAATCTTCACATGGGTGTCATGACATTTATGAAACTTTGCATGTATGACAATCATGAATAAATAGCAACTCGATCTCGTAGTTCATCTATTGCATTTTATGGAGTTTGTTCTTCATCGATTTTAAACCGTGATTTTACTACCAAGTCAACAAGAAGCTATGATGATTTCATTCTTTAGATTCCACCCAGCCTGGAAAGCTTTTTGTGACAATCCAAAAGATGATCAATATGTTTGTATGTCTGTCATAATTCTGATGTGCCCATTTGAATTACAAAAAAATTTAAGAAAATAACAAGAAAGGTTATAATAAGGAGAAACATAAATAAAGTGATGTGACGTCTTTCATGACCTTCATTCACATTTTTTTTCCTTTTTTAACAATTTTTTCTTATTTTAATTAATTATTTTATTATAAAATTATTGTACTTACTTTATTACAATTAAATATTTTATTAATGGAGGCACATTTTCAACAAAAATAAATACCTTCACATGCCTATGTATCTATTTATTTTTTTTCATCTCCTTTTAATATTTGTACTTCATTATTCTCATTAATTAATCATTTGTTTGGTAATTAAAATAACATTAAATTTAATTATGTTGGGATAAGGCACAAGTAACCCTTAGACTATAATCAAAATTTTATAGAGATATCTAAATATAATTAGAGTTCTATTACCCCTCCCCCCAAACTAATTTAAGATGGAATAAATACACCATAAATATTGACATGACATAGAGAGTGTACACGGTCTCTTGAAGACAAGTGATGAATGCACGAATTGAGCACATGTCATTTTTTAATCAGGGATGACAATGGGGCAGGGCTAATATAGGGCGGGGCAGGATAGGGAAAAAGTTAAACGGGGCAAGATAGGGCACTACTTAAATGGGGTGGTGTGGGGCGGGACATGTCAAAGCTAATATATTTAAAACTTTAATAGGGCAGGGCAGGGATGGGTTGTGTTGGGCCAAAAAAAATAATTAAATAAATCGTATGAAACACTCAGATGTTAATGATCCTAGTTGTATATATATAAATTAATTATATTGTATATATTTGAGAAATTGTGTATAGTTTTTTATGCAATATTCGTGTGTAATTTATTATGTGTTATTAACTGTATATGTAACCATCATTATAATATGAAAATTGTATAAATGACAGTCGTGTTTGTTTTTTTAAAAAAGAGTGTGTTGTATTTGTTTTTACTTCTTCTTTTGTGTAGTCTTGTATACAATATTTTATTATGTTCATATTTTTTTTATATATCAAGAAATTTGTATAATGTGCAATAATTTGGTATATGGATTATATTTGTATATGTGCATATGTAATTTCGTGTTTTTTTCTAAAAAAAATTAATAATTAAAATGATTATATAATATTCATTTGTTTAAGCATGAAATTTATTTGTATATTAAAGTGTGTAATGTTTATATATACAATATTTTATTATGTTCATAACTTTTTGTATATATCGACGAATTTGTATTATATACGATAATTTTGTATATGTATTATACAATGATTTTAACAAATTTCCTTCATACCAAACTAAATATTTGTATACAAATAGCTATTATCTCATAAGACTTTGTATATGTTACCTTAATATATAATCCACTATATACGTAATTTTAGTAACTGATATAAAACTAATATAATATACAAATAATAATTGTCTCATGATACTTTGTATATATTACCTTAATATACAACACACTATATACATAAATTTAGTAACTGGTATAAAAATAATATAATATACAAATAACAACTGTCTCATAATACTTTATATATATTACCTTAATATACAACACACTATATACTATCTTTAGTAATTGGTATATAAATTACACTACCTGATGTTCTTCAGATTTTTCCACTTTTGTCCAATTCTGATGAGGCAGATCCAATCTCATCTGAATTTATGTTTATGACTTTTCTCTCACTCCCACCTTCAATAATTTTAATGCTGCTAGATTTCGCGTTTTTGATGACTTTCTGAATTGTATTGAGTCATTTTTTTCTTGAATCTCAGTTCAACAGATTGTTCAACTTGAACTTATTTTTGTTTGTCACACCCTTTTTTCGCGCGGCGGTGTAAGGATTTTTCCAATTTAAGTGACGTTATTGCTTAAGGGATTATTTTAATTTTTCAGAGTCGCCACTTGGATTGAGTTATGGTATTCCAAGTCACCTTTTTGTTTTTAATCCTTAACCAAAAGGAAATTACTCTTTTAGTTTTGGTCTGCGAACCTGAAATTCGGGTAAGGAATTCTGTTGACCGAGGGGAAGGTGTACATCCCTCGAGTCCCGTGGTTCTAGCACAGACGCTTTTATTGACTTTTATCTTTTTTGGATATTGTGTCTACATGTCATGGTTTGCTTATTTTTAATTGTTGAATTTTTATTAGTCTTAAATCCGATGCATAACTGCATTCTCGATCTTGACATTTATAGACATAACTGTCTTCCCCTCTCGAGTTCATAATGATCTATTTTTCTGTAAGTCTCTACTTCAAATTAATAAAAGTTAATTATATTATTAGACAAGGTGCATCACTGCATCCTTTTATGTCAGAAAAAGATGTGCAACCGCATTCTTAATAGAAAAAAATATTTTTAACTAGTCATATATTCGTCCTAATACTTACCTATTTCTAAAAAGTCTAAGTTTATTATTAGCGACTAAACTATCTTATACTATTTATATCCATGACTACTATTTAAATAATAAAAATCTAAAATCTTAAACGAAGAAAAATAATTATTTCATATTTATATTTGATATGGGTGCATTTACATTTTTTATTTACTTAAGTTATGACAAAATACGATAAAATAAATAAATAAATAAAATTTGCAACTCTTTCATCTCTTAATATTTCTAAAGTAAAGACTAAACAAACTATTAGGACAACTCTTTAAGTCATTTAATCTATTTTTGGTTAGACACAAGAAGTATTTAATTGATATGCATATATGGTACAAAAACTGAAAAATAATGCAAAATAGAATAAGAAATATTCTAATATCATTATGTCAAATTTAAACACACCCAAATTTCGAGCAAACTTTATAACATGGAAATCAAGTTTTATATAATCATAAAAAAATATATATATACAATAAAAATTAAACGATACCTCTTGCGAAAATTCAATTCACGAAAAGGAAACAATCCTAATAAAAAACACGAACTCGAAATCATGAAAGTGAATCTCGACCTTATTTTTATTTGTCAGTGAAAGAAATATAAAGCAGGGGCGATTTTTGGTTGTTGATTTTTCTCCTTTTTTTTTTGGCTTTGCTTAATTTTTTTTGCTTTTTTTTTATTTGTGCAGATTTTTCTTTTTACTTTTTTGGTCTTTTTTTTTTCTTTTTTTTTCTCTCTTTTTTTTTTCATTCTCTTTGCACGTTCTTTTTTTTACTTTTTAATAATTTTGTTACCTCCTTTTTTAACATTCTTTATATTAATATTTATTTCTTTCCTTCTTATTTTATTAATTATATTTTTTGTTTTGTTTACGCTCGTATTTTTTCCCTTGTTTTTATTTTTCTTATTCTCTTTATTTATTTGTTTATTTAAAAGAAAGTTTTTATGATTTATTTAGGGGTTAGATTTTTAGAGTTATGATAATTTTAGGATTGTTTTTTATTATTATTATTATTATTTAGATTCAAAATAAATTTTTATGAAATATATAATTTGTTTTAATAAGAAAGTTTAAACACATTAGGACTATTCTTTAGGAAAATTTTCTTTTTAATATTTTCCCCTTTTTTCTTTTCTTTTCTTTTCTTTTCTTTTTCTCAACTTTCTTGCACGTTTTTTTTTTACCTTTTGCTTTTTAAAAAAAAAAATTCTTTTAGTTTTATACATTTTCTACTTATATTTCTTATTCTGTTCTTCTTTTTCTTTCATTCTTTTTTTCACGCTTTGTTTTCCTTTTTTAAATTCTGTTGTTGTGTTGTTGTTTTTTCTTTATTTATATATATATATTTCAATCATTTTTCCCTTACGTTTTGTTAATCTCTTTTCTTATTTCTATTTTTCCTCTTTCATGTATATTTTATGTTACATTCTGTTTATTTATTTATTGTTCTTTTGCTTTTTTTTTCTTAAACCAAATAACAAAATAAATTAAATGTAGTCTTAACTTAGGTACTAATTAAGCAAAAAATACATATACGATTCATGAATAGAAATGGTCATCAGATTCTACATTTTATATATTTTTAGATATGTTTTGAAGGAATTCAAAGTTATGCAAAGAGAATAATCTCGTTCACTTGTCACTTGAATCAGTCATCAACAAATGTGCTAAAGTAAAACTTAAACAAAATAAAGTTCATGACTATCCACGTATTGTATATATAATAAATAAATAAATAAAATCGAACCTTTGTGCATGTAAAACATAATCATGTATTCTACCATTGTTACATTATAGTTAACGAAAATAAAACTCATGATTAATATAGTTATTATATCAAAGAAATATTAAGAAGTTTCAATGAACAACTTTAATCTACAAAATTCAATTCTTGCTCAATAATAACATACATTATACAAACATAAAATATAAATAAATGTTACCTCTGACGAAAATTGGTTCACGAGAAAAAGAAAACAAAACCAGCAATTAGGAGTCACGAACTTGGAACCGCAAAAATGGACGTCAAGATTTCTATCACAATAAGTAAAAGTACGATGTATAGTATTTTTTTCTTCTTCAAAATCGTCTGCCTTTTTGTTTGTGTTGTGGTGTTTATCTATAAGGCATGGGTTGTATCATGTGGAGTGGGAAGTATTGATGGAGTGGAAGAGTGGGGTAGTTGATAGAAAGTGGGAGAGTGGGGTAAATATTTCTGTGTGATTTTCTGTTGCCGTTTTTTCCCTTTTTTTTTTGTTCCGTATGTAGGGGAAGTGGGGTGGGTATATGATTCTCCTTTCTATGTGTTTTGGCAGATATAGGATAGATTAGAGGGGGTAGTGGGTTTTCTTATTAAATTTTTTAGATTATTCCTTTTTATAATTTTAGTTTTATTTTATTTTATAAAGAAGAAATAAATAATATATTATAATAAAATCAACTCATTAAAGCAATATTTAAAGTTATATTTTACTGATACGAATAATGATAAAGCTAATAGCAAAATATATCTCACAAAAGCTCATAACTGACATTTAAAAATCTATCCCTTCATATAATTTTTAGGTACAAAAATAGAAACTGATTTTTATATATTTATTTATTTACTTTTCTAACAATTTTTGACTCATTCCTGCATGTTTTATGGTATTAAAGAAAAACACAATTATGTGCCATTTTGTTTTAATTAGAATTATTACTAATATTAAAAATATCTTTAAAAGGAAAATATTTATTTTTTTTATTTTTATTTTTTAAAAATAAAGAAATAAAATTTGTCCAACATGTTTTAATGTCCAACAATTTAATATATTGAAAGCACATGTTTTATAATTTTCACATCTTTTCTTTAAGTTTTATGTTCGGTCAAAAACTACGTGTCTACAGTTAGCCCCTCTTTGATTGAAAACATAACGAGTTTTCAAACAAAGAAGTAGACAACGTGATCAGTTTTGACCGGAGGAATCTGAGAAGGAATATTCGACCGAGTCCTTGTTTTGGACAGCCTACATATCCCGAGTTATAAAGGAATCAGGTCATGTGCAGTTCAAAGAGATGAAATAATGAGTTGGAAATCAAGTGAGGTCCCCTTGAGGCTCCAGTTCGCGGCTTTTATGTTACATGAAAAATGAAAGACCAAAACTTAAAAGAAAAATACAAGTACAAGATCATATCTATGTAACTTCTCCAGAATCTTGACTCGAGTCTTCATGCTCCTTAAGTTATGAGATATTGATTTTCATCTAAAATGAGTTCAAAGGTATTGATTACGTTTTTTTTTCCAGAATGAGATCTTGCTTCTTCAATGGAAATTAAGCTAGAAAATTAGACTCCTTTCCATCTACAATCCAGAGCTTGAAATGTGAATTGACCCTGTACTATCTGGATTGCTGAAATTAAAGAAATCACACAAAATTTGCCCCAGTTTATATCAAAGAAAATTTTGTGAGAGAAATAAGAGATGTGCTTAGCTTTGAATCGAGACTTTAAATGCAATGTACTCTTCAGAGGGCGTATGCGTGTTTACACCACCTTCATTCCTCATAATGAGCCAGCTACATTAAATTATGCTAGTCTAATCCCATTATCCAGGAGGGTCCTGCTAATCCCATTATCCAGGGGGGGTCCTGCTAATCCTATTATCCAGGAGGGTCCTGCTAATCCCATTATCCAGGGGGGTCCTGCTAATTTCATTATCCAGGAGGGTCCTGCTTGTCCCATTATCCAGGAGGGTCCTGCTACTGCTAGTCCCATTATCCAGGAGGGTCCTGCTAATCCCATTATCCAGGAGAGTCCTGCTACTGTTAGTCCCATTATCCAGGAGGGTCCTGCTAATCCCATTATCCAGGGGGTCCTGCTAATCCCATTATCCAGGGGGGTCCTGCTAATCCCATTATCTAGGAGGGTCCTGCTAATCCCATTATCCATGAGGGTCCTGCTACTGCTAGTCCCATTATCCAGGAGTGTCCTGCTAATCCTATTATCCAGGAGGGTCCTGCTAGTAAAACGTTCAATAGACTAATAATACCAACAAAATATTGTGAGTGTTATCTAAATTAATTGCAGTACATTCAAGAAAAGTATATTCAATCTCTCATGTAATTTCTACTTTGATACATATTGGCCAATTTTCATATAATTGGGTTCACAAAACTTTATGGCCACATTGTCATTTTGCCCTGTGTAGACTAATTTGAACATCTAGATTTCTCAAATTTTCGATCTTGAAACAACTTGTATCCCTGCCTTAACAAAGAAAATTTGTGAGTTTGAAAATGTGGTGGTTGGTTCGTGGCCCCACCTTTTGACAAGGGTCGCTCAAGTACTTGTGGCATATTTACTTGATTTCAGACGGCCAAAACTCCTTATTGATTCACTGTATTTTCATCCAAATTTGCTTATTTCATGGGACCCAAATCCAATATCAACCTTAATTTCACAACACTCATTGTTTAGCTTACACAAAATCAAGAATTGCTTTGGAACCAATACTTTTCTACAGATTGTAACTCATTAGCTTGATGTTTCGCCTAGTACAATCCAGAGAATTGGTAGTGAGTCCTGAAATCCCTTCCTAGTTTCTTCACACATACTCAATACATATGAAACACAGTGATAGAAAGTAGAAGAAAACTACAAAATACACGAGAATAGAAGACAATGATTTGATGAAGACTCTCTTTTAGAAAGAGGAAGAAAACAAAAACTTATCTGAGTGTGGGAGTCGATTCTACTGAGAGTGATATGCAATTTGAATTGATTACCAGAAATGTCCATCCAATCTAATCATCAACCATTATCGATCATCCAATCATGATGTGGAGTCCCATCATTTGACGAAGTCATAATTTCAAACCCTTATTCACCTTATGATGTTCACCAGAGTTTTTGCCACGAAAACCCTATCATGTTAATTCCACCAACTCACATTCGTCTTAGGGTGCCTGCTTAGGGTTTTCACCAATAAGACTCTCTCATTTTTATTTCTCTCAACTAACATTCGCCTTATGGTGCCCGCTTAGGGTTTTCATCAATAAGACTCTCTCATTTTTATTTCTCTCAATTAACATTCGCCTTATGGTGCCCGCTTAGGGTTTTCACCAAAAAAAAAAACGAATATGGTGCCATCGCTCGTACCTTTAGCATACTTACTCTTGACATTTCAAAGGTTGATGCAAATGCCTTTCTTCAATTGACTCTAAATGATGGGATTGATTTTGAGCTTTGGGGTAAAAGAACAAATGAATAAATAAACGACTTTTGCCCCAGTTTACTACAGTATGAAGGCTTTCAGATTTTTATTTGGTTGGACCGAACCCAATACCAGGGTTGCCTACATATCTTGCCAAAATAAGAATCAGGTCGAACGTAGTTCAGATATTTGTTTTTTTTCTTCTTTTTTTCATTTTTTATATATATATATATTTTTTGTTTTTGAAAGAGTCAAGGAAGCAACAGACTCAAGAATTTCTATTGAATCAACCTTTGAAATTTCGAGCCCAAACATAAGGGTTTCTAATGTTGAATCATATATAATATCTTTTCACAGCATCAACATTGATGGCCATTTCTGTCATTTTTCCTTCTATGTCTGCTAAGTAAAGAGCACCATTGGATAATACCTTTTTTTACAACGAATGGTCCTTTCCAATTTGGCAAAAAATTGCCTTAGATTTCGGCATGATGTGGCAGAATGCGTCTCAACACCAATTGACTCTCCTCGAAATGTCTGGGATGCACCTTTTTGTTGTATGCTCATGCCATTCTTTTCTGGTACAATTGTCCATGACATACCGATGTTAGATGTTTCTCATCAATCAAACTTAATTGCTCTAATCGTGTTTTGATCCACTCATCATCATCGATTTCAGCCTCCACCACAATTCGTAAAGATGGGATCTCAACCTCTACAGGTATAACTGCCTCAGTCGTATACCAATGAATATGGGTTAGCTCCCACTGATGTACGGACTATAGTGCGATAACACAACAAAGCAAAAGACAACTTTTCATGCCATTGTCGAGAAATTTGCACCATTTTACAAAGTATCTATTTTATATTTTTGTTAGCAGCTTCTACAACCCCATTTGCCTTTGGGCGATACGCAGTCGAATTTCTATGCTCAATCTTAAATTGATGGCACACCTCTTGCATTAAGCGACTGTTCAGATTTGCAGCGTTATCGGTAACAATCACCTTTGGAATACCGAACCGACAAATGATGTTGGAATGAACAAAATCCACCACGACCTTCTTGGTCACTGACTTGAAAGTTACTGCTTCCACCCACTTTGTAAAGTAATCAATGGCCACCAGGATGAATCTATGACCATTGGATGCTTTCGGTTCTATTGGTGCAATTACATCCATTCCCCATGCCACGAAAGGCCACAGAGAAGACATTGCATGCAACTCGGAAGGAGGAGAATGTATCAAATCACCATGTATTTGACATTTATGACATTTACGAACAAATCGTATGGAATCCCACTCCATGGTGAGCCAATAATAACCTGCTCGTAGTATTTTTTTTGCCAGAACATATCCATTCATATGAGGTCCACAAACCCCCGAGTGTATTTCAATTATAATTGCTGAAGCCTCTTGAGCATTTACACATCTTAAAAGTCCCAAATCAGGGGTTTCTTGTACAATATGCCTCCGCTTAAGAAAAACCCGCTTGCTAGTCGTCTAATTGTCCTTTTTTGATTACTAGTAAAATCCGATGGACATTCTCCAGACTGAAGATACATTTTAATATCATGGAACCAAGGTTTACCATCAAACTCTTCTTCAACCACGTTACAATAAGCATGTTGATCACGAATTTGTATGTATAAATGATCGATATGAGCGTCATCAGGATGTTGGAGCATCAAAGATAAAGTGGCCAATGCATCTGCAATTTCATTGTGAACTCTAGGAATGTGTCTAAACTTTATCGACATGAATCGTTGACAAAGATCTTGTAAACAATGTTGATATGGTATGAGATTTGGGTCACGCGTTTCCCATTCTCCTTGAATTTGATGAACCAGCAAGTCTGAGTATCCTAATACCAACAGTTCTTGGATGCCCATGTCAATTGCTAACCTCAAACCCAAAATGCATGCTTCGTACTCGGACATATTATTAGTACAATAAAATCTAAGTTGGGCTGTTATGGGGTAATATTCCCCTAATTCTGACATAAGAACAACTCCTATTCCAACTCCCTTCTTGTTAGAGGCACCATCAAAGAACAACTTCCATCCTTGATTGATATCTTGAATAACTTCATCGATACATGATATCTCTTCATCTGGAAAATAGGTCTTAAGTGGTTCATATTCTTCATCAATAGGATTCTCCTCCAAATGATCTGCTAATGCTTGAGCTTTCATTGCAGTCCGCATCACATAGATAATGTCAAACTCTGTCAACAAGAAGGGTGTCATCATGCTGACCCAATACACAACCAAAAGAATTATCTAGTACTGACATATATAATATCAAAGGTCTTCCCAGCTCGGGAGGAACCAACACAGGGGGATTTGATAAGTAATTCTTAATTCTTTCAAAAGCCTCTCGACATTCTTCAGTCCACTCAACTGTGGCATTTTTTTAACAACTTAAATATGGGCTCGCAAGTTGTCGTGAGTTGAGCAATAAATCTGCTGATGTAGTTTAACCTTCCCAGAAGGCTCATAACCTCATTTTTGTTCTTTGGAGGTGGCAATTCCTGAATGGCTTTAATTTTTGAAGGATCCAACTCGATACCTCGTCGACTGACTATAAACCCCAAAAGTTTCCCCGACGGTACTCCAAATACACATTTTGAAGAATTAAGCTTGATATTATACCTGCGGAGCCTCTCGAAGAAGCTTCTTAAGTCTTTCACATGATTTGGCTGCTTTTTTGATTTAATGATTACATCATCCACATAAACTTCTATTTCTTTATGCATCATATCATGAAACATGGTTGTCATCGCCCTCATATAAGTTGCCCCTGCATTTTTTAACCCAAAAGGCATAACCCGATAACAATATGTACCCCATGGAGTGATAAAAGATGTTTTTTCTGCATCTTCATAATCCATAATAATCTGATGGTAACCCGCATAGCAATCCACAAAAGATGCAACTTCATGTTTAGCACAATTATCCAATAAGATATGGATGTTGGGCAAAGGAAAGTCATCTTTTGGACTTGCTTTGTTCAAATCACGATAATCAACACACATTCGAACTTTGCCGTCTTTCTTAGGGACGGGCACGATGTTGGCTAACCAAGAAGGATATTGAGCGACTCGAATGACTTTGACCTCAAGTTGTTTTGTGATCTCCTCTTTAATTATTACACTCATATCAGTTTTAAGCTTCCTCATCTTTTGCTTCACCGGAGGAAAGTTGGGATCAATCGGCAACTTGTGGACAACCATGTCAGTGCTTAATCCAGGCATGTCATCATAAGATGACGCAAAAACATATTTGTAATCAAATAAAGCCTGGATTATACCGTCCTTTTGATGTTGAACATATACGCTTATCTTAGTCTCCTTAATATTTTCATGATCCCCTAAATTTATCGTCTCGGTTTCACTCATGTTTGGGTTTGACTTATTCTCAAAATGTTTGAAATCCCTGCTTACTTCTTCGAATAGACATCATATTCGATTTCTTGACTTATTATTTCAATATTAGGTCGAAGATTAGATTGGATTTTAAGATCTGGCAAAAAATTCTGCATGCATGTCATATCACTAGAATCGGCATAGAAAGAATTGTATAGAAGAAAACAAACAAAGATATTAGACTGAAATAAAACACAATTACATCCTATTGGAAAAGGAAAATAGAGAGTTTGAACTGAAACGAAAAGATAAAATAAAATTAAAAATAAATAAATTACAACCCTTGAATAAATCGGACGACAGAAAGAAAAACAAGACAGACTACCAAGACTCATTCTTAACGGGGAGAGGAGTGGCCTCCCAATTGTTCAACTGGACATCAGGACCAATGAATTGAACATCTCTGTCGCTAGTGCCTTCTTCGAGTTCCACCATATCAGCCTCGACAAATAAATCTTGAATATAGTTGATCATCTCTTCGTTAACTTCCAGCACTGGCTCTAGGAGAGGTGGTCCAGAAGATTCTGTTGTGTGGGCCTTGATGAAAGATTTGTATATCGGTGGTACAGGCTTGGTAAGTGACCATACACCTCTATTCTGCTTCTTTGCCTTCATTTTGTCCTCGACTCTAAGCTTGTAGCCTAAGCCAAAAGTACCCATACTCTTTCGTGGACTCACCGGATAAGCTCTCCCTTGCAAGAAAATCCCCAAGCCTTTACCTGGTTCAAACCCGTGCTTCAGTATTTCATTTACCATCATCACGGACTCCATGGGCAATTATGGTTTTGGAATGAGATTCTCCTCGAGGATATGCTCAACCACCACTACCTCAAAAGCTTGGTAGACCAGTATCTCATTCTCATTATTTGCCTTAACAAAAGGGAGGGAAGAGTCCTTGTAGACTGACATATCCCCCTCACCATTAACAATCACTTCTTGTCGGTCGTATTCAAACTTAATCATCTGATGCAACATAGAGGGGACTTCCCCAACCCTATGCACCCATGGTCTCCCCAACAATAGATTGTAGGATGCATTGATATCCAGCACTTGAAAATTCACAGTGACATCGACAAGCCCTATTGTTAGTACAAGCTCTATTTCATCTTGACCCATCAAAAGCTCTAACACATACGTTGTTGGGTCGCACCCTTTCAGAACTAATTTCAATTTTTGTAGGGTTGATAAGGGACAAATATTTGCTCCAGATCCTCTGTCAATTAGAACTCGAGTGACATATGAAAGCTCACACTTCACAGTGATATGGAGGCCTCGGTTATGTCCTGTTCCTTCCACTAGTAGTTCGTCATCTGAAAAGGTGATATGGCTTACCTCAAAGATTCTCCCAGCAATCTTCTCTAACTGACTCACTGTAACTTCATTAGGAACATGTGCTTCGTTCAGAATCTTCATTACAGCTTTACGATGTTCATCTGAATGTATCAATAAGGATAACAAAGAGATTTGGGCTGGAGTCTTCCTTAACTGTTCCAAAATGGAGTAGTCTGATAATTTCATCTTTCTTAAGAACTCCTCTGCCTCTTCTTCAGTGACTGAACTCTTGACTTGCATTTGGTCATTTTTAGTTTTCCTCAATTCCATCGGGGCATAGCATCTTCCCGAATGGGTTATTCCTCCCACTTCATCTAAATCTTCATCGACCTCCTTCCCCTTGTATGTCACGACACTAGGATCATAATTCCAAGGAACAACTTTGGGGTTTGTCATTGGAAATTAGGACATCGGCCTAATGATTACAGGTGGAACATATGCACCTTTTACGATCAAGATAAGCTTGTTTGGCCCTCTTGGAACACCCAATCCTTTCTCCCTTTGACTTTACCAAACATCTTCAAGAATTTCTTTCACAGTTAGGATGGGTCTGTTTAACGGCCTTAACTTTTCTGACGCCATCTCTGCCCCTGAAGGTGCCATTTTTGTCAAGTCAACGGAATTCGTCAAATTTTTTGCGCTAGTTCCCACCTTAAGGATTGGCTTGTATGGAACTACATATTTTTCACAACTCTTCATCATTTCTAACATGTTCATTTCAGTATGCCTCGGTAATGGATTTTGATTGATATTTGGTCCATTCGGTCTTTCAACCATAATTCGATTAGCATCGATCAAATCCTGAATCGCTCTTTTCAGATACCAACATCTCTCTATGTTGTGCCCTGGGACATCAGAACAATATGCACAGTGCTGAGAATAATCTAGATTTCTCGGGGGAGGATTCAACATCTTCCTTTCAATATGACTCAGAATATTCAACGCTCTTAATTTTGGAAACACACTAGCATATGACTCTCCAATAGGGGTGAACTCATCCTTAGATCTATTTCCCTTCTTATATTGTGGTCTAGGACGTGGAGGAATTCTGGTTGTATTTTGGTGAATTTATGGAGGTGGTGGATGATTTTGAGGAATTGGTGTACGCCATTGCGGATAAGAAGGAGGGACAATTGGTTGTGCGCTAAAAACGAGATATGGAGAGTATGGGACATGATATTGTGGAGTCTAGGAAGGAAAATAGTGTTGTGGGGAATTATCGTGGATATAGGTCCGAGGTGCTGATACAACAGTTGCTACATCCTCTCTTCTCTTCTTCCCTCCAATATTTCCAAAACCACTTTGAAGCACTTGTGTTGTGGCTTTTAAGGCAGATTGGCTTACAATATTTCCAGACTTGATGCCATTTTCCACCATTTCTCCAACTTTAATAACTTCAGCGAAGGTCTTTCCAACAGCAGAGAGAAAATAGTGAAAGTAATCAGGTTCTTGCGCTTGGAGAAAAACGTCAATCATCTCAGACTCTTTCATCGGTGGTCTAACCCTAGCAGCTTGCTCTCTCCATCTGATGGCATATTTACGAAAATTTTCCGTGGTCTTTTTCCTCATATTAGCTAATGAGGAGCGGTCTGGAACGATGTCAAATATTCTATTGGAATTGTTGTACAAAACATCGAGCCAAGTCATCCCACGTATGCCAGTTGACAATATCCTAATCTATGAGCCATTCAGATGCAATCCCTACTAAGCTTTCTCCAAAATATGCCATAGGTAACTCTTCTTTTCCCTCTGCACCTCTCAGTTGATTGCAATATCTCTTCAAATGAGCTATGGGATCTCCGTGACCATCGTATTTCTCAAATTTTGGAGTTTTAAAACCAACAGACAAATGGACGTTGGGAAACATACACAAGTCACTGAATGAGATGCCTTTGTGGCCTCCTTATCCCTGCATATCTCTTATACTCTGTTCCAAACTCTTCATTTTCTTAGTCATCTCTTCATGTTCCTCATTCTTAACCATCTTTTCAATTTCGACAGGGGGACTATATTGATGAATGCGGGGATAAAAGCTTGGAATTTTAATGGTCTCTTCAAGAGTGTAACTGTGATCATGACGAGCTTTGGGTGGAGGATCGCTGTTGGATTTGGGCACCATTGTTGGTTGCAGGACGCTATTAGTCGGGGAAGTTGACACGAAGAGTAGATTACTTATCATAGGTGTAGTCGAAGGGCGCACCATAGAAGTTACAGCAACATTGGATGGGTTAGCATAGGGGACGAATCTAGGGGGATATACTGGATCACTTGTCGACACCTGGATAAGGGGCGACACATTTGCATCAAAATAGTCCTGGATTGAAGACGGTAGAGATTGTCCACTCATCCAAGCCTCGTACATTTCTGTCATTTGTTGTTTTAATGCCTTTATCTCTTCTGTTGACCCTGTTTCTTGTGAAGTCATTTAGTTTTGGATTTCATCATTGTCTGATTCGTTCCCGTCATTGTGGGACATTTTCTGTTTTCCTTTTGACCTTGTGTTGTAAGGATGTGATGCCAGCTTAACCACAAACCAACCACCTTTAAGCTAATAAGTCACTCTTTCTCTCTCTATCTCTCTCTCTGAATGGAGTAACAAATAGATTAGTGTTAAGAAATTATGCACACTGCAGCTACATACATACTTCTAATGTGGAAGACCTTATGTTTCATTCCGGCTTACCTAGGCGTTCTTCTCCTTTAGTTATTTATTATTATTTATTTATTTATTTATTTTAAAATATATATATATATATATATATATATATATATATATATATATATATATATATATATATATATTATTTTTAGCCAGTTTCGATCGAACCCCTTAGGTTGTCTACGTATCATGTTAGCGCATGAATTAGATCTTTGCGTAGTTCGAGGATATACATTAACTTTAACCTTTTTTTTAAATACTTAAATTATATAATTTAGATATTTATGTATTTATATTAAACAAAAAAAAATGAGACAAAAAATAAGCATAACTTAGCATATCATTTCAATGTTTTGAAACATAAGTAGGAAAAACGATAAGAAATCACCAAACGAATGTCAATAACTTAAACAGACACGACTTAGACAAAGTGTAGAAACCTAGAATAAAATAAAGTAAAACTTAAACTAAAGAAAACGATACTGATGAAACAATTGGTTTGCATCAGCCTTCGTGTCCCAAAGACACAAATGTCATCCCTGCCTTTCGAATTCGTTCACTCACGAAGATGGTCGTCTTAAACGACCTCCTACACTCTGATATATATTTTGCAACGAAGTCGTGAGATACTCGGCGAATTCAGGAACTTCAGCCAGAAATTGCTCATGGTTCAACTCTTGGTAATCCAGACCCATTTGGGCAGCACGGTCAGCCAAACGATGGACTTTTGATCGAAGCGCAATGCAAGTCTGACTCCATCCTCGTAGATATCTGTAGATCACGGGAGGCAACCATTTCTCTAGCACATTTTTCTTTAGCCAAGATTGACTCTATTTCTTCTCGAAGTCTTCCCCTTTCACGGATCCACTGAGCTCTCTCTTGATCGAAGTCTGTCTGGCTTGTATGAACATATGTTCTCAATTATTGTTGTCGAGATGCTGCCAGTTCTGCAACTTGTGCTCCCCTAATTGTTGCTAGATTAACTTGTCCTTGAAGTAAGGTTTCTCTGTGAGTTGCCTTGGATCTTTCCTCTTCGTGTTGTTGCGTTAGAGCGGCTCTAGCAAGCTCTAAATTGTGCTCTTAACTCTTGATTTTCAGCAAGGTAATCACGCACAGCCAACTCGATCTCAGCCTCATGGTCTATTGGTTCTTTTACAGATCTCTCCGGTCTAACTCGTACCCAAGGTTGTTGCTCAAGCCAATGGGAGTATCCTTGGTGCGTCTCTCCTGTGTGTCGTTCTTTGACCATCGTTTCAATTCTCATGACTAAAGAACCATCCCAAATCCTTTGGATCAATCCTTCAGGAAGGGGGACCTCTGGTACAACTTCGAACACAAATTCTCTCATATCATCAGTAACAGGTATAACTTGGCGTCGGCCCAGCTGGCGTAAAACCTGCAGCGGTACGTACGGTTGCAAATCCCTACTGCCCATCAACAATAAAAAAGGACGAAAAGAGGACATGTGTATGACTTCATCCCAAGGGAACCAAGGATAATTCCAAGTGATCTTATCTTCTGTTAGCAAACGAAAATGTTCCACCCAAGCATTGACTCCTTCTGGACACTTGTACTTCTCTACCCTTTTGGCATGACTTGTAATGTAATCGCTTCGATCTTGAATGAATCTTGCCACTGTAGGTGGTCGGTAAAGATGCTCTACTATCCATAGTTGAAGCAATATGTTGCATCCCTCAAAGAAACGTTTCCCTTTCTGGCAGACAGTCAAAACACGATAAATGTCAGCCAAAATCATGGGAACGATGGTATAATTCTTTTTCTCAACTAACACATTCACTACTCCGGTCAAAAGGATGTTAATCTTCCCACCTCTCCTTGGAAAAACCATTGTTCCCAAAAAAGCAACCATAAAAGCAAAACGTCTATGCTCTTTCCACGTTTCAAAACTTTCCTTATTGTTGAGTTTCTTTCCAAATTTCTTGAATCCTTCCTCCTTACCATACCTATCATACAAAAATTGTAGTGAGATCCAACCTTTGTCTAATGATTCCTCCTTGGATTTGCAAATGTTCAAGTGTTGAAAAAATTTGTTGACAGATATGCCCCTTAGGGCTATAAGCCTCTGATGGTGCAATCTCACTCCAAACCCAGTAAAAGCCAGCTATTTCCTCCAAGGTTGGGGTTATTTCAAAATTTGAGAAACGAAAAACATTGTTGGTGGGATCCCAAAAGGACAGCACTTCTTCGATCACATCTCGCCTAGGTTCCACTTGCATGATTCTTGTCAAAAAAACCAAATATTTGAATATTATACCTTGTTGCAACAAACTCATGTCATTCCACCATTCCCACAACTACCAGGGAGTAAAATCTACAACTTGAAGGGGTACATTCGAATCTCTTTTCCTTTTCTGACATTTTCCGCGACCGGGATGAACCATCTTGTGCCTATGGAAACGGATGCAGGGTCAAGAAACACTCATATTTATGATACATAACTTAGGGACCTCATATATTTGGAAAATAAATAAATAAATAAATAAATAAATAAAATAAATAAAATGATGTATAAACTTATATGAAATGACACAAAGTATTTTTCAAATTAAGACTTTAAGGGAAAATGAACACTTGTATTTACGAAGTGAATGCATTTGAATGTTTGTCATTCGAATACTCAGACTTAGAGTGTAGGTGGGTAATAAATACCTAATTTATTTCAGAATTTCTTTTGATAAATCACTTATTTTCCTTCAAACAAGTGTTTATTATATGAGTCATGTGAAAAAATAATTTTTAGTAAATACCACTTCTGAATCAAGGTTTAAATGATAATTTCCACTAAAACTATTATTATGAGTGATTATTTAATTACTTCTTGTAGATAGATTTAAAGACATATACTTTCAATAAGACTATAAAATCTGAATCAATGTAGAAGGTCATATAAATGGTTTAATAAAGAATTTTTGTGTAAAATTAGAAAAGAGGGAGGAAAATGAAACAAAATAAAATAAAAATAAAATATTAATAACAATATTGAAATGGATTATTCCTAAAATTATTGAAATTCCAACCTATATATTATATATTATATTCCTATATATATATATATATATATATATATATATATATATATATATATATATATATATATATATATATATATATATATATATAAGAATTTATTTTAGTAGAAACCTAATGCTAGTCAACAAACGAGGTCTTCCACATGAAATTTTACAAATATAACACATGAAATGCACATGTTAGTCAAGAAGAGGGTCTCATGTCTTAAAGGGACCCGACCCCTGTGTCGAGTCCCACTAGATGGAATGTAAAATAAAAGGAGTCTACTAGGGATATTCCTGTCTATGTTTCAGTTTCACTAGGTTCGATCCTGATGGAGATAGGTATCTAGACTGGCTTACCCGAGTGGACACCTCGAGCCAGAGAGGGGCAACTTATCGGTAGCAGCGCTATTCTGACTTCATTACTAATCCATCCCTGCCTAACACATGCGACTAAAATCCTCCACTGGGTGCCCAAACACTCCAGCTTTAACTCAAAAGATATTGGGATGCATATCTGCATTCCCTACTATCCTATTTTTAGAGACTCAGATGGTGCGAGGGAAGACAGTCATATACAATTTAACAATATTAAAGCGATAAATGAGCAACAATTAATCCATCATGCACAATATATATAATAAACACAATATGGTCGAGTAGAAGTCAATATAATAAAGCTCGAATTCTTGTTAGGTTTCCCAGCGGAGTCGTCAGAGATGTCACACCCCTTTTTCGTGCGGCGGCGTAAGGTTTTTTCCAATTAAGTGACGTTATTGATTAAGGGATTATAATTTTTCAAAGTCGCCACTTGAAATTGAGTTATGGTATTCCAAGTCACCTTTTTGTTTTTAATCCCTAACCAAAAGGAAATGACTCTTTTAGTTTTGGTCTGCGAACCTGAAATTCGGGTAAGGAATTCTGTTGACCGAGGGGAAGGTGTTAGGCATCCCTCGAGTATCGTGGTTTTAGCACAGTCGCTTTTATTGACTTTTATTTTTTTTGGATATATTGTGTCTACATGTCATGGTTTGCTTATTTTTAATTGTTGAATTTTTATTAGTCTTAAATCCGATGCATAACTACATTCTCGATCTTGACATTTACAGACATAATTGTTTTTCCCTCTCGAGTTCATAATGATCTATTTTTCTATAAGTCTCTACTTAAAATTAATAAAATTTAATTATATTATTAGACAAGGTGCATCACTGCATCCTTTTATGTCTCAAAAAGATGTGCAACCGCAATTTTAATAGAAACAAATATTTTTAACTAGTCATATATTCGTCCTAATGCTTACCTATTTCTAAAAAGTCTAAGTTTATTATTAGTGACTAAACTATCTTATACTATTTATATCTATGACTACTATTTAAATAATAAAAATCTAAAATCTTAAACGAAGAAAAATAATTATTTTCATATTTATATTTGATATGGGTGCATTTACATTTTTTATTTACTTAAATTATGACAAAATATGATAAAATAAATAAATAAAAATTTGCAAATCTTTCATCTCTTAATATTTCTAAAGTAAAGACTAAACAAACTATTAGGACAACTCTTTAAGTCATTTAATCTATTTTTGGTTAGACACAAGAAGTATTTAATTGATATGCATAAATGGTACAAAAAATGAAAAATAATGCAAAATAGAATAAGAAATATTCTAATATCATTATGTCAAATTTAAACACACCCAAATTTCGAGCAAACTTTATAACATGGAAATCAAGTTTTATATAATCATATAAAAAATATATACAATAAAATTAAACGATACCTCTTGCGAAAATTCAATTCATGAAAAGGAAACAATCCTAAAAAAAAAAACACGAACTCGAAACTATGAAAGTGAACCTCGACCTTATTTTTGTTTGTGAGTGAAAAAAATATAAAGCGAGGGCGATTTTTGGTTGCTGATTTTTCTCTTTTTTTTTTTTTTTTTTGGCTTTGCTGAATTTTTTTGCTTTTTTTTTATTTGTGCAGATTTTTCCTTTTACGTTTTTGGTTGCTTTTTTTTCTTTTTTTTCTCTCTCTCTTTTTTTTCCATTCTCTTTACACGTTCTTTTTTTTACTTTTTAATAATTTTATTACCTCCTTTTTTTAACATTCTTTATATTAATATTTATTTCTTTCCTCCTTATTTTATTAATTATATTTTTTGTTTTGTTTATGCTCGTATTTTTCCCCTTTTTTTTATTTTTCTTATTCTCTTTATTTATTTGTTTATTTAAAAGAAAGTTTTTATGATTTATTTAGGGGTTAGATTTTTAGAGTTATAATAATTTTAGGATTGTTTTTTATTATTATTATTATTTAGATTCAAAATAATTTTTTATGAAATATATAATTTGTTTTAATAAGAAAGTTTAAAAACATTAGGACTATTCTTTAGGAAAATTTTCTTTTTAATATTTTCCCCTTTTTTCTTTTCTTTTCTTTTCTTTTCTTTTTCTCAACTTTCTTGCACGCTTTTTTTTTTTACCTTTTGCTTTTTTAAAAAAAAAATTCTTTTAGTTTTATACATTTTCTACTTATATTTCTTATTATGTTCTTCTTTTTCTTTCATTCTTTTTTTCACGCTTTGTTTTCCTTTTTTAAATTTTGTTGTTGTGTTTTTTTTCTTTATTTATATATATATATTTCAATCATTTTCCCCTTAGGTTTTGTTAATCTCTTTTCTTATTTCTATTTTTCCCTCTTTCATGTATATTTTATGTTACATTCTATTTATTTATTTATTGTTCTTTTGCTTTTATTTTTCTTAAATCAAATAACAAAACAAATTAAATGAAATCTTAATTTAGGTACTAATTAAGCAAAAATACATATACGATTTATGAATAGAAATTGCCAACAGATAACATATTTTATATATTTTAAGATATGTTTTTAAGGAATTCAAAGTTATGCAAAGAGAATAATCTCGTTCACTTGTCACTTGAATCAGTCATCAACAAATGTGCTAAAGTAAAACTTAAACAAAATAAAGTTCATGACTATCCACGCATTGTATATATAATAAATAAATAAATAAAATCGAACCTTTATGCATGTAAAACATAATCATGTATTCTACCATTGTTACATTATAGTTAACGAAAATAAAACTCATGATTAATATAGTTATTATATCAAAGAAATATTAAGAAGTTTCAATGAACAACTTTAATCTACAAAATTCAATTCTTGCTCAATAATAACATACATTATACAAAGATAGAATATAAATAAATGTTACCTCTGACGAAAATTGGTTCACGAGAAAAAGAAAACAAAACCAGCAATTAGGAGTCACGAACTTGGAACCGCGTAAATGGACGTCAAGATTTCTATCACAATAAGTAAAAGTACGATGTATAGTATTTTTTTCTCTTCAAAATCGTCTGCCTTTTTGTTTGTGTTGTGGTGTGTATATATAAGGCATGGGTTGTATCATGTGGAGTGGGAAGTATTGATGGAGTGGGAGAGTGGGGTAGTTGCTAGAAAGTGGGAGAGTGGGGTAAATATTTCTGTGTGATTTTCTGTTGCCGTTTTTCCCCTTTTTTTATTGTTCCGTATGTAGGGGAAGTGGGGTGGGTATATGATTCTCCTTTCTATTTGTTTTGGCAGATATAGGATAGATTAGAGGGGGGTAGTGGGTTTTCTTATTAAATTATTTAGATTATTCCTTTTTATTATTTTAGTTTTATTTTAATTTATAAATAATATATTATAATAAAATCAACTCATTAAAGCAATATTTAAAGTTATGTTTTACTGATACGAATAATGATAAAACTAATAGCAAAATATATCTCACAAAAGCTCATAACTGACGTTTAAAAATCTATCCCTTCATATAATTTTTAGGCACAAAAATAGAAACTGATTTTTATATATTTATTTATTTACTTTTCTAACAATCTTTAACTCATTCCTGCATGTTTTATGGTATTAAAGAAAAACACAATTATGTGCCATTTTGTTTTAATTAGATTTATTACTAATAAAAAATATATCTTTAAAAGGAAAATATTTATTATTATTATTTTTTAAATAAATAAATAAATAAAATTTGTCCAACACGTTTTAATGTCCAACAATTTAATATATTGAAAGCACATTTTCTGTTTTATTATTTTCACATCTTTTCTTTAAGCTTTATGTTCGGTCGAAAACTACGTGTCTACAATGTTTTGTCATACACCCTATATTGACCCCAAAATCCTGAGTTAACCCAATTGAAAACGAAGGTGGATTATCAATAATATTGACATGCAATGACATACCTCTCGTAATCCTCATAGATGGAGATGAATCCTCCATTCTTTTTTTGACTAACTTATAATAAGAAAGAAAGATTTTTAAAAAAAAATATGAAAAAATTAAGAAGCATAATTGTTGACGAAGGAAAAAAAATGGATTCATGGATTGATTTTGGCGGTTACCTGCGAAATTGAAAGTAAGACAAGAGGGAAAACTTGAAATTTTTCCAAGTTCGAAATTCAAAATAGAAGTGGAGGAGTGATTTTAGGAGAAAGATATGGAATGGAGATAGGAGAGATAAAAATGATTTTGTATAAACTTATATACAAAAACATAAAAAGGTCTTTTACGGTTCGGTATACAAAAGGATGATGGATCTCATTAATTCTGACAAAAAAAATGAAACTAAGTAAAAAAAAATTAAATTACACCCTTATTAACTTAGGGATGTTTGTTATTCCACACAAATTTTCCTTTTATAATTGGTGGCATTTATTTTTTATTCTCCTCTTTCATTTTCATATTTTATTAGATAGACTTGGACTTTAAAAATAATTAAGATGAATCAAATTAAATGGAAGATGAATTAACATGAATATTTGGTAGAAAGATAATTAGTACAAAATAAAAGTCAAAGATTGTGTCTTGGTAGGTGAAATTAGGCAAACCATAAAATGGTTTCATATTCTTAACCTTGACAATTTTGACACATAGTGATGTCATGGATGACATCAATAGGATGAATTTATTCCTATAAATAGGTAGCTCTTAATTCATTTTCAAATCATCCTCTCACTTGCCTTCTCACCTTCTAAGGCATTTGTGTTCTCTCTCTTGTAGTATTTCACTTGTATTCTTTGTAGAGTGAAATAAATATTGGTGCAGTTGTTCTTTGGTGGACATAGGATCATTTTGATCCGAACCACGTTAAATATTGTTGTTCTTCCTTGTTCTTTAGTTTCACGTTTCCGCTAACAATTGGTATCAGAGCCAAGGTTCTGTCTGAGTATGCTCTGTGGTTGCAGCACAGTCTGAACTTCCACATCAGAAAAGGATTACTTTGGTTTTCTGTAGTTCCAAATACATTGTAGTAGAAAAGGAAGAACAAGTAAAAGAATGAGTTCCATGAAGTTTGAAATTGATAGATTTAGTGGGCGCAACAACTTCAATATCTGGAAAATCCAGATGATAGCGTTACTGCGGAGGGAAGGTTCAATCCATGCTATTGACGGAAAGTACCCCGATAAGATATCGGATTCCGACAAGGAAAAGATTGAAGGAGATGCATTGAGTGCAATCCAACTGTCCTTGCACCTAACGTACTTTGTGAAGTGAGTACAAGTACCGAAGAGACGGCCAAAGAATTATGGGAAAAGCTGGAAGGGCTTTACCAGGACCAGTCAGTGACAACAAGGATGTTGTTACAACGGCGTCTTCATACATTTAAGATGGATTCAGGTACTTTGTTGCAAGACCATCTAGATGCGTTCAATAAACTTGTGATGGACTTACAAACTGCTGGAATTAAAAAGGACGAGGAGACACTTGCATGTTCTTTACTATTTTCATTGACTTCAAAATATCGTGATATTGAGAATTCAATGATGTATAGCAAACAACCTATTAAACTTGAGCAAGTGCGGCAAGCACTAAACTCTTGTGATGTGCGGATGCATTTTGAAGGAGACAAAAGTGACGAAGCTAGTGGACTCTTTGTAAGAGGTCGTACTAGCCAACAGGGAAGGAGCAAATCGAAGTACAGATCAAAGTCTCGTGTGAACAAAAAGAATGCGGAATGTTGGGGCTGTCACAAGAAGGGGCACTTTGAACGAGATTGCCCTATGTCGAAGTCCAAAGAAAAAGCGAGCTCATCCATTGTTAAGCAAGTACATGATAATGATGATGATTATGTACTAACAACATCATGCAATAGTGGAGTCTATGACAACAAATGGGTCTTAGACTCTGGTTGTACTCTGCATATGACATTCCGAAAAGATTGGTTCAGCAGCTATGAAACAAGCAAAGGAACTGTATTAATGGGCAATAATGCAACTTGTAAAATAGTTGGCATTGGTTCAGTTCATGTTCGCTGCCATGATGGAATCGTGAGGACTATTACAGAAGTCCGTCATGTTCCTGATCTAAAGAAGAATTTGATCTCCCTGAGTACTTTAGATAAACAAGGCTATAAGTACATGAGTGAAGGAGGAACTATGAAAGTGGCCAAAGGGTCTTTAGTCATGTTGAAGGCCAAGCTGGAGGATGGCCTCTACACACTTGCGGGAAGCACCATTATTGGCTCTGTAAATGCATCTACAGTGCAGTTATCTAATGATGACAAGGCAAAATTATGGCACATGAGACTAGGCCATATGAGCGCACGAGCATTGGAGATGTTGAGCAACCGCAACCTTTTGAATGGTGAGAAGATCAGCACACTTGAATTTTGTGAGCACTGCGTCTTAGGGAAGCAGAAAAAGGTCAGCTTCAGCACTGGCAAGCACAAGACGGGAGGGGTGCTAGACTACATCCATTCAGATTTATGGGGTCCCTCTAAGCTTCCATCGAAGGGAGGAAAGAGGTATCTTCTCACATTCATTGATGATTTTTCACGAAAGGTTTGGGTGCGTTTCCTGAAGACAAAAGGTGATGCTTTTGAAGCATTTAAAGAGTGGAAGATTTTGGTTGAAAATCAAATGGAGAGGAAAATCAAGTATCTTCGCACGGACAATGGCTTGGAGTTTTGCAGTGAAGAGTTCAATGATTTCTGCAAGGTTCATGGGATCGCAAGGCATAAGACGGTCAGGCACACACCACAGCAGAATGGAGTTGCCGAGAGAATGAACAGAACTCTTCTTGAGAAGGCTCGTTGTATGCTCTTACAAGCTAAGATGTCCAAAGTATTTTGGGCTGAAGCAGTTCATACTGCTTCTCATATTGTCAATCGGTCTCCAGCATCAGCGATTGACTTTAAGACTCCGAATGAGGTCTGGTCAGGTGAACCCTCTAACTATTCATACTTGCGAATATTTGGGTGTCCAGCTTATTATCATGTTAATGAAGGTAAGCTTGAACCAAGGGCTAAAAAGGCCATATTCGTAGGGTATGTAGATGGAGTAAAAGGGTACAAACTATGGTGTTTGTCTTTACTCAAATTTGTAGTTAGTAGAGATGTTACCTTTGATGAATCCTCTATACTTGATCCTCGTAAAGTTTCTGTGGAGTTATCTAGAAACGAGAACAACGAGCAGGTGGAGCTACCAGTGGAGCTTACCAAGGAACGGGATCAAGTGACTCAAATTGATGAGTCAAAAGATGCAGATCTTGAAGAACTTGCTTCCAATGAACCATACACAATTGCGAAGGGAAGGGACAAAAGGCAGATACGGAAACCGGAACGTCTTATAGAGCAAGAAAATCTGATTGCACATGCGTTCGTAGCTGCAGAAGAAGAGATTAAGGATCTCGAGCCCTCTTCGTATGTTGAAGCAACTTCTTGCAAAGATGCTGCACAATGGCAGTTAGCCATGATGGAAGAGATGGAGTCTCTTCACAAAAATGAGACATGGGTCTTAGTTAAAAGGCCAAAGGGGATGAGGACAGTTGGATGCAAATGGGTCTACAGAAAGAAAGAAGGTATTCCAGAAGTGGAAGCTGCTAGGTTCAAGGCGAGATTGGTTGCAAAGGGTTTCAGTCAGAAGGAGGGAATTGACTACAATGAGATCTTTTCTCCAGTCGTGAAACATAGCTCAATTCGCGTGCTACTAGCATTGGTTGCACAATTTGATTTAGAGCTTCAACAGCTTGATGTCAAAACTGCTTTCTTACATGGTGATCTAGAAGAGACAATCTATATGGATCAGCCAGAAGGTTTCCTAGCTGAAGGAAAAGAAGACCATGTATGCCAACTGAAGAAGTCTTTGTATGGTTTGAAGCAATCCCCTAGACAGTGGTACAAGAGGTTTGATGCATTCATGACTACACATGGATTTTCGAGGAGTGCATTTGATAGTTGTGTGTATCACAAGAAGATGTCTGGTAACTCTATGATTTATCTTTGTTGTATGTTGATGATATGCTTATTGCTGCTAACAACATCACAGAGATAAATATTTTGAAGAAACTGTTGAGCAAGGAATTTGACATGAAGGATCTAGGAGTTGCAAAGAAAATCCTTGGAATGGAAATTTCAAGAGAAAATGGTGTTGTACATCTTTCTCAGAAGAGGTACATCGGAAAAGTTCTTGAAAGATTCAATATGCATATGAGCAAGCCTGTAAGTACACCGTTAGCTTCTCATTTCAAGCTTTCAGAGTTACAAATGCCTCAATCTATGGATGAGGTGGAGCAAATGTCAAAGGTTCCTTATGCGAGTGCAGTTGGTAGCATTATGTATGCTATGGTATGCACACGTCCAGATATTGCCCAATCTGTAAGTGTGGTAAGCAAGTACATGGCAAATCCAGGAAAAAGGCACTGGGAAGCTGTCAAGTGGATATTGAGATATCTCAAAGGAGCTCCTGATGTTGGCCTAACCTTCCGGAAAAGTGAAGGTATTTCAATTCTCGGTTATGTTGATTCTGACTATGCAGGGGATCTTGATCGAAGGAGGTCCACAACTGGATACATCTTTACTCTCGTTGGCAGTGCCTTTAGTTGGAAATCGACTTTACAGTCGATTGTCGCTTTGTCTACAACAGAGGCAGAATATATGGCAGCAACGGAGGCAGTGAAAGAAGCTATCTGGTTGAAAGGTTTGGTGGCAGAATTGAGTTCGTTCAGCTTGAATCAATTCTAAAATGTGATAGTCAAAGTGCTATTCATTTGATTAAAAATCAAAGATTTCATGAGCGCACCAAACACATTGATGTCAGATTTCATTTTATTCGAGATGTCGTAGAAAAGGGAGCTATCAAGGTTGAGAAGGTTATCACAGACGATAACGCTGCAGACATGTTGACCAAAATAGTCCCGCTTGCCAAGTTTGCACACTGCAAGGACTTGGCGGGAGTATGCATCAATTGATGCAACTCTAAGAGAACAACTGCTAGGTGGAGCTGGTATGTTCAACAAAGGTTTGATTCTTCTTGTTTCTTACAATGGGATTGCCCAGTAAGCTTAGAAGTTTTGGCCGGAGTTGTTTATACGCATGCTTGGAACACAAACCAAGGTGGAGATTGAAAGAGTTGGTTTTGGTTCTTGTGGAATCAAACTAAATGGAAGATGAATTAATATGAATATTTGGTAGGAAGATAATTAGTACAAAAAAAGTCAAAGATTGTATCTTGGTAGGTGAAAGTTAGGCAAACCATAAAATGGTTTCTATCTTAACCTTGACAATTTTGACACATAGTGATGTCATGGATGACATCAATAGGATGAATTTATTCCTATAAATAGGTAGCTCTTAATTCATTTTCAAATCATCCTCTCACTTGCCTTCTCACCTTCTAAGGCATTTGTGTTCTCTCTCTTGTAGTATTTCACTTGTATTCTTTGTAGAGTGAAATAAATATTGGTGCAGTTGTTCTTTGGTGGACATAGGATCATTTTGATCCGAACCACGTTAAATATTGTTGTTCTTCCTTGTTCTTTAGTTTCACGTTTCCGCTAACAATTGGTATCAGAGCCAAGGTTCTGTCTGAGTATGCTCTGTGGTTGCAGCACAGTCTGAACTTCCACATCAGAAAAGGATTACTTTGGTTTTCTGTAGTCCAAATACATTGTAGTAGAAAAGGAAGAACAAGTAAAAGAATGAGTTCCATGAAGTTTGAAATTGATAGATTTAGTGGGCGCAACAACTTCAATATCTGGAAAATCCAGATGATAGCGTTACTGCGGAGGGAAGGTTCAATCCATGCTATTGACGGAAAGTACCCCGATAAGATATCGGATTCCGACAAGGAAAAGATTGAAGGAGATGCATTGAGTGCAATCCAACTGTCACTTGCACCTAACGTACTTTGTGAAGTGAGTACAAGTACTGAAGAGACGGCCAAAGAATTATGGGAAAAGCTGGAAGGGCTTTACCAGGACCAGTCAGTGACAACAAGGATGTTGTTACAACGGCGTCTTCATACATTTAAGATGGATTCAGGTACTTTGTTGCAAGACCATCTAGATGCGTTCAATAAACTTGTGATGGACTTACAAACTGCTGGAATTAAAAAGGACGAGGAGACACTTGCATGTTCTTTACTATTTTCATTGACTTCAAAATATCGTGATATTGAGAATTCAATGATGTATAGCAAACAACCTATTAAACTTGAGCAAGTGCGGCAAGCACTAAACTCTTGTGATGTGCGGATGCATTTTGAAGGAGACAAAAGTGACGAAGCTAGTGGACTCTTTGTAAGAGGTCGTACTAGCCAACAGGGAAGGAGCAAATCGAAGTACAGATCAAAGTCTCGTGTGAACAAAAAGAATGCGGAATGTTGGGGCTGTCACAAGAAGGGGCACTTTGAACGAGATTGCCCTATGTCGAAGTCCAAAGAAAAGGCGAGCGCATCCATTGTTGAGCAAGTACATGATAATGATGATGATTATGTACTAACAACATCATGCAATAGTGGAGTCTATGACAACAAATGGGTCTTAGACTCTGGTTGTACTCTGCATATGACATTCCGAAAAGATTGGTTCAGCAGCTATGAAACAAGCAAAGGAACTGTATTAATGGGCAATAATGCAACTTGTAAAATAGTTGGCATTGGTTCAGTTCATGTTCGCTGCCATGATGGAATCGTGAGGACTATTACAGAAGTCCGTCATGTTCCTGATCTAAAGAAGAATTTGATCTCCCTGGGTACTTTAGATAAACAAGGCTATAAGTACATGAGTGAAGGAGGAACTATGAAAGTGGCCAAAGGGTCTTTAGTCATGTTGAAGGCCAAGCTGGAGGATGGCCTCTACACACTTGCGGGAAGCACCATTATTGGCTCTGTAAATGCATCTACAGTGCAGTTATCTAACGATGACAAGGCAAAATTATGGCACATGAGACTAGGCCATATGAGCGCACGAGGATTGGAGATGTTGAGCAACCGCAACCTTTTGAATGGTGATAAGATCAGCACACTTGAATTTTGTGAGCACTGCGTCTTAGGGAAGCAGAAAAAGGTCAGCTTCAGCACTGGCAAGCACAAGACAGGAGGGGTGCTAGACTACATCCATTCAGATTTATGGGGTCCCTCTAAGCTTCCATCGAAGGGAGGAAAGAGGTATCTTCTCACATTCATTTTATTAATTTAAAATGCTAAATTACCAACACTTTTCACTTGGTTCACTTTTAAATGAATTGTGGCGCTTTATTGTGTTATCCTTTAGTTGTAACATGATATGCTTTGTTGGAATTCATGTCGCAAAGGCTCTTTGTGTATGTGGTTACTATTTCTCTCTCGCTGTGTGTTCAGCTTAAATGATTCTATTTAGTTTGTACAATTTAATTAATGAATATGTTTGACCGGGTTTCATGTTTTGATTTCATATGATATATATATATATATATATATATATATTTTTATGTATAGTTTGATGTGTTTTAACTTGAGAGCACTTGGTTGGGCTATGTCATGTGTACTGTTTATGTCGTACTCTAAGTTTTGTTCAACTCGTCTTTCTTGTTTTTGTAAAAATAGAAAAATAAGGATGCTATAGTAGCTCAAATGTTTTCAAAAAGAATTTTAGAATCCCGTAATTACTTGCCAAAAGTAGAAGTTTAAGTTGTGTATTACAAGTGTGATCCTGGGTGTCTATTTTAACGTTTTTCTGTTTGTCTAGTACTTTGATATCTTACTTAAAGGAACTAAAATCTTTTAGTAGTGTAGTAATTTAGCAAACTATTTTGCAAACATTATTATGAAAAGAATATACTCTTCCTGTTACGTGAAAGGTATTAGATTCAATAAGTTTCCTACTTTTATGCTAGGCATAGTTACAACCTAGTTGCACACAAGACCATCGTTCTTTAAAGGAAGTTACTGAGACTTCTGATAACTCTAGTACATAACCAATTGTTGGGCTTGATGATTTGCGTTCTTTAGTGTTAAAGTTATCATGTTCTTAATTTGCTTCTTTGTTTTACATGGTCTCTTAAAAACCAGCTATTAAAATCTTTTTACTACATATTTGTTGTTTGTTTCAAGTGTTTAAAGCCCTTGATTGTTACTATCTAGTATTACTTGGTTGTTACTACCTAGTATTACTTGTGGCCGGTTGGTTTATCACTGTCTAGTGAAGTAGTCTTCCCCATAGTGAGCTGGAAAAGGCACACTCTAAAAATAGGTGGTCTCGAATTTCGCCTGCCTTTTGTACATAACACATATAGGATCAACTTGCATTCACCATTTAAAGCAACTTGTCTGTCGTAAGGAGCTTGTTTTGTATTTGTGGCCATAACGTGTAAATCGATTTATGTCTTGCAGATTTGCGACATATGAGGCCTCTCCAATTAACCTTTTGATAATTACCTAGGGGGATAGAAGCAGTTAAAAAATCCTTGCTGTAGGACAGTAAATCTTTTATCGTGTTATAGTTCTGGAATAATAATATCTAGACTTGATGAATATTTGGAATTTAAATTCCATATAAACAGAGATGCTCATATAAAAAGCAGAATAGGGGCGGGCAGTTAAAAAATATATGATCTAGGACAGTAAATCCTTTACTGTATTATAGTTCTTAGATAATGATATCTAGACTTGAACTTTTTGAATTGTGTAAATGCCAAAGATGTTTCTCGTCTTAGTCAATCTTCATAATAAGGGTCACAATCACATATATAGAACAACTTGTATTTATACAAGAAGTGGTCTAAGGTAGATAATACTACTTTCATCAACACATTTCTTAGGTCTGAATGTGTATTTTTTGTTAGGATTTTATCAATCATGAAACTGGGTATTTACAAAACAAAGTCAATAAAAGTAGGACTAATGCAGTACTATAACACAACAAACAGCCGCAACTCTACGTGTTATATTCTCTATTATGACCTCATTCTCCTCAATAACTATCTTATTCCTCTCCTTCCAAATTGTATGGGTGATGTATACCAATTTTATTAGTTGGGAATTTTGGCGTTTCCCTTGGTCTTCTTGATGATCCATTGTTAGATCGCAGTCCAAGTATTTCTTGGGGATTGGCTTATTGCTGTCCAGTAAAGTAGTCTCCTCCACAGTGAGCTGACACACTCTAAAGTTAGGTGGTGTTCACTGATAGACCAACAGTTTTTTACAAACTAATGCATGAAAACTAGCCGGCATGTCGAACTTGAATGAGCCAAAGGAAATTTAAATTTCACTGAATATTTTGTATGATTTCTAATTTCATCATACAAGTAACAGGAAACACTATTAGTAAATGGAACTGACTAATCCCTACCTGTGCATAATCATTTCTTTCCCCTTGGCTTTGGATTCTAGTATAAGAAGAATCACTTGGGGGTTGAACACACAAATGGTACCACCACATCTTTAGGATTGTTTCTTTGTTCCACACCTTTCAATGATATATGTTGGGTCTGTTTGGACCTATTTTGTTAGTGTTAAAAAAAGTACTTGACATTGTCTAGAGTGAGTAATTAATTTAGAGTAGTTGTCTAGGTGAAAATTTTGATATTCGAAGGTTTCAGTTTTCAAGACAATGGTTTCTTGAGACATTTGTGGTGTTGAATCTTCTGTAGCCTTTTTTAATTCAATATGTTCCTTTGCTTGAGTCATTCCATTTTAGACTGTCTGGTATTTGAGGTTTCTGTTCATTTTTTGCACATGTTACATCTGTTGACAATGTGCATTTTTCTTTTTTCTGATGTTGAGATTATCTCTAGTCAAACATATGCTTCATACGGTATTGTCCAGCAAATCATCTTTTACTATTTTGGTGATGAAATTATTCATTTATGTTTTAAAATTAATTTATTAGCCATCCGACATTATGTTACTAATTAACCTGAAATTGTTCTTTTAACAGATGCAACATTTTGAAGATCAAAGAATCCGATGTTGAAGAATTGTGGAGACAACTTAAAAGAATTGTATATTTATTATTTATTATTGGTGTAGGGACATTATTTGTACATATGCTACAATTTCTTTTTATGAATTTTGAGGATTTGATAGATGTCAAGCATTTATATTTTATAATATTATTCCAAACATGTATGTTATTTAGATCTAATGTCGAATATGTATATTATAAGATATTCTGTTGAATATATAGGTTTTCTAATAATTAAATTAATGTGATGTTTCCGTTCTTTTTTAACAATTAAATTTTATATCGAATTTTTGATTGTATGTATAGAGAAAATAAAATGATATTACTACTTTATTTGGAATTGCTGGACAAAAAAAATATAAATGGTATATGATGTATATATTTCAATAAGAAATTTGTGAAAGGAAACTTGATCGTCAACTGTATTGTAATGGATGAAAGGAATTTCGGCCGCTAAAAGTACTTTTAATGACTGAAATTCGGTGATTTACTTCAAGGTTTTAACGATCAAAATGACCACTAACGGAAGGAAATTTGGTCACTATAAGTAACTGTAACGATCGAATTAATTGTTGTCGCTAATTATTTTTAACGACAGGATATACAATTCAGTCGTTAACCTTTAATGACAGAGCTTTTAACGATTGGTTACGACCAATTTTTACCCGATCATTATAGACCTTTTAACGACTGGATTTGGACTTTTAGCGACCGAAATTCCTTTCGCTAAATGTCATTTTTCTTGTAGTGATACATACATGCATTATAATGAATCAATAACAAACATATATCACATCCATATGAAATCACAACTATCATCTACCT